>PVLC010009787.1:0-40391 GCA_004027655.1 Graphiurus murinus
AGGTTAGGACTAAGGGAGAAATGGGGAAGGGGAGGGGGCCGGGGGCCGGCTGGAGGGGCGCTAGGCGGCTGCGCTTCCCGTCGCACTGGCCGCGAGCTCTGTTTTGACTGCCGGTACGAAGCCAGCAGACAGCGGGGGAGGGGGCAGTTAGGGACCGGATTTAGGAAAAGAGGCGGCAGCCCCTTCCTCTCGGCCCTCGGCTGGTCCCGCACACTGGGATCGGGGTGTCTAAGCGCTCCAGGCTCGGCTGGAGCCACAGCTGGACTTCCCCTCTCGACAGACAGGCCGCCAAGTTGATGAGAATCGGTCTTCCCGCACGGACCCGGACTCTGACTTGAGGTGGGGGCCT
Source organism: Graphiurus murinus (assembly GCA_004027655.1). Classification (NCBI taxonomy): domain Eukaryota; kingdom Metazoa; phylum Chordata; class Mammalia; order Rodentia; family Gliridae; genus Graphiurus; species Graphiurus murinus. The sequence goes on from PVLC010009787.1 coordinate 350, forward strand.
CGAATGAGCCTGGAATGGAGGCGCCAGCTAGAGCTGACTGCAACCTCAGTCAGGGAGCCAGGCCCTCTCCCTCGCACTCCCTGCCCGCCCGCCCCACGGGGGACAGGGTCAGTTTGCAGGACCCAAGGAGGGCTGGGCGTTGCCAGATTGAAAGTCTTCTCCAGCCCAGAGGGGGCCTCGGCTGCCGACTAGCGCCCGTCGCCTCGAGTTGGTGCAAGGGACAAGCTAGGGCTTGACTCCTGGCAGCAAGACTGCTGGGGTTTGCAGAGACCCCTAAGTGTTGCTGTTGGGGCAGGGGAACTCAGCAGGTAAATGGAGCTTTGAGGCCAGCCCTTAGCTGCTGGCTTGTACCCCTCTGATTAATGATTAAGTCCTGACAATTGATGCAACCCTCTGTGCCCTTAGGATGCCTCTGTGCCCCTGGCTCTGGGGTCTTTTATGGCCCTGCTTTCATGAGGTTCCTGTGAAGCTCTTGTTATCACTCAGTCAATGGAATTTCATCACTGAAACAAAACAACAACAACAAAAAAAAATCAAACACCCCTGAAGCCTAGAAATGACCATCCTGGGCAGTTTGGGATATAGTATAGGAGAACAATATCTGGATTATTCCGCCCCAGAGAAACTTACTTTAAAGGGGATGTGTGTGTGTGTATGTGTACACACACACACACACACACACACACACACACACATAATACCGTATTACCCAGATGTGCTATTGTGCTATTTGACAGCTAAAATTCTCTGAGAATTCGAACTCCTTCCGTTATTTCCCCACTGTAATCAACAAAGACTCTTTTTTTTTTTTTTTTTGGTTTTTTTTGGCGGTACTGGGGATTGAACTCAGGGGCATTCTACCTCCGAGCTATACCCCCAGCCCCATTTTTTATTCTTTATTTTGAAACCGAGTCTCACTAAGTTGCGGAGTGCCTCACTAGGTAGCTGAGGCTGGCCGCGAACCCGGATCCTCCGGTCTCAGCCTCCCGAATTCTGGGATTACAAGCGTGCGCCACCACGCCCGGCTCAACAAAGACTCTTAATGTAATAACCTTTCTTAAAATATTCTCATAAAGCAGAAGAAAAGGTGGCTGTTACATAATTTCGTGGGGGAGGGGACCTATTTAAAATCCAATAAGCCAGGTGTCCTGTCACATGCCTGTAAGCACTTGGGAGGCTGAGAAAGGAGGATGCAGGTTTGCAGTCAGCCTCAGCAATCTCCTGGGCCCTCCACAACTTAGTGGGACCTTATTTCAAAATAAAAAAATAAAATAAGGCTGTGGGTGAAGCTCAGAGGTAGAATGCCCCTGGGTTCAATTCCTAGTACCATTAAAAAAATCCAATAAAATTAGAGCAATAGAGCTATTTTTCCATACTTTGCTTTAAATAAAATCATTTTGACTAGAAGAGCTCAATAAAGTGGCCATCTCTTGGTTTAAAGCAGCTAAAATGCTTTAATTATATCATTTAAAACATCTTTTCTGATTTTTTATTTAACACTTAAATGACTTCATGGTTCATTTCTGCCTATCATATTAAGTCTAAATGTTCTAAAATCTCGTATGTCTTTATCCTTTGACCTAGCAATATAACTTTTAGGAATCTGTTAAAAATAGGTGAAAAATATGAAATGAGGGATTCATTACTCTGTTGCAGAACTGTTTATAATAGCAAGACTAGAAACAAGCATGCCATCAATAAGGAACTGGTTAAATATGGTTTAATCCATTCTGCAGAATACTATGCAACTATAAAAATGAATAAGGGGTAACTCTGTCTTCTTCTATGGAGTGATCCCTTTAAACCTTAGACAGATTTAAAAAATAAATAAAACAAGGTGCTGACAAACAGGCAGTTCATTGAGACAGAAAGTAGAGTAAAGGTTACCAGGGACCAGGGGGGAAAGAGAATGGTGTTATTGTTTCATGGACAGAGTTTCTCTTTTAGATGTTGAAAAAGTTCTGGAAATGGAAAGTGGTGATGATTGCACAATACTGTGGTTATACTTAATGCTACTAAATTATGCAATTAAAATGGTAGATTTATGTTATGTATAATTTTATCATTTTGATGCATGTATAGCATTTTGCATATTGTGTGCTCCTTTGTGTGTTATGAATTTTAATAGAAGTATAAACCAAATCTAATAAAAATGGTTAATCGATAAGGAAAGGAGAGACTATGGGAAGAGAGACAATAATGGGTGCTAGCCCTTTCTAAATATGCCTAGTTTTAGACTTCTAACTTTTTTTTTTTTTTTTTTCGGTACTGGGGATTGAACTCAAGGGCATTCTGCCTCCCAGCTACACCCTCAGCCCTATTTTTTATTCTTTATTTTGAAGCCGAGTCTCACTAAGTTGCGGAAGCTGAGGCTGGCAGCGAACCCAGATCCTCCAGTCTCAACCTCCCGAATGCTGGGATTACAAGGGTGCGCCACCACACCCGGCTAACTTCTAACTTTGAAACCCTGTGTTATTTTATATGATTAAAAAACAAGATTAAATTTTAACTGCTAAAATTGAAAACAAAGTAAAAAAATAAAACTGTCACATGGACAGCATAGTGACAGAGTAAACTGTTACTCAAAATGACATTTAAATATTTGGATTGTACATCTTTAGCAATATATGACTTGGGAATCAAAGAAACACAAAGAAACCTGGAATTGCATTTGGTGGCAGTAATGTGTGTGAGAGAGAAAGGGGAAGAAAATATGTAAGTGTTGCTATATTGAGGCCATTTGAATGATTTCACCATAAAAGAGATTCAATACAAAACAAAAAGCAAAATATTTTCAACCTTGGATTGAATATAAAATCTTGACTTACTTTATCTTTCTAAATATATGCATGTATATGTATTTCCTAGCTCTAGCTACCTTAAAGATCTAGAAGTACTGACAACTTAACAGCAAACACAACACACATTGTGACCAGATTATGGTTCCTAAATACCATTTTCCAGTCAAAGAAATCTGGGCTCCTTGGGTAAGTGGCTGATTTGATGTCTGGGGCAGAAAATGTTTAAGGTGAGTTTGAGCTATCTTATCATGCCTGAAAGCTAGGAAATTATCAGACTATCAGGCCCATGTCTAAAGGAATCAGAGCAAACTTAAAGAGATTCCTGTGTCTAAAAATGAAGAACCAGGAGCATCAATAAGAAAAATGGCTGCAAACGACTGAAATATATAAACTGTGTACATATTCAAGAGTGTGAAATAATACTCCAGTCAATTAGCTGGTCACTTTTGGAAGCTGCTGGGGCACAGTTTATTATATTAAAAGCATTGACAAATAAAATAATCCACCCACTATACTACCTTCCCTAGACAGACTCAGAGGAAGAATTTCTTTCAAAAAAATCAGTTGTAAATGCTGCAATAGTTGATTAGAAAAAAAAAAAAATGCCACTTTGCACACACTGCCTCAATAATAGACCCAGGCAACAATTACTAATAACAGCAAAAACCCTTAAGTCAGAGGTTCTCAATTGATGGTCAATTTTTTTTTTCCCTCTGAACATTTGGTGCCATCTGGAGACATTTTTTATAGTCACAACAAAACAGGGTATAGCAGGATGGTGAGAGAATCAAGGATGCTAATGAACATCCTAAAGGGCACAGGAAAGCATCCCAGCAAAGTGCTATATCCATTTCAATATCCGTTCCTAAATAGCAATCTCTTTGAAAAGCCCTGCATTGTGTGAAAGATCATTGAAGAACTTTTTTTTTGTTTTTTTGTAATGGAGATTGAAGTCAGAGGCATTCTACCTCAGGGCTATACCCTAGCCCTTTTTAGTTTAAAACAGGGTCTTGCCAAGTGCTGTAGTACACACCTGTAATCCCAGAACTTCAGAAGTTGAAACAGGAGGATCACTGGTTCAAAGCCAGCCTCAGAAATTCAGCAAGACCCTGTTTCAAAATAAAAAATAAAATAGGATTTGGGGTGTATCTCAGAGATAGAATACCCCTGGATTCAATCTGTAGTAACACACACACACACACACACACACACACACACACACACACACACACATGATCTCATTAAGTTGCTGAGACCCTCACTGAACTGCTGAAACTGGCCTCAAATCTGGGATCCTCCTGTCACAGCCTCCCAAGTACTGGGATTTCAGGTGTGCGCCACCACACCTGGATGAATGGGGAATATGTTAATGAATGATTCAAGCTGTTACCACCAGAACCTACTGATAAATTAGTAACTTACGAAAAATGACACAGTCATACATTTTGTGTCTTTTTATGAGGTGCAACAGAAGAGACACAGAAACACCTATGAAATATTGTTGTCAAAAAAGTTGAACCTGAATGTGATCATACCTCTACACCTCTACATTTAATCTCTAGTTTCTAGGAACGATGGGGTAGGGTGTCATGAAACATTATATAATGCCTCAACAGTATAGTCAGCCAGATCTAGAATGTGGTATATACCACAAGACCAAGTTTCTTCAAACTAATGACAGGGATAGAGCAAAGGGAGAGAAACATTTTGGTACAACAATAAAAAAACAATGTGTATTATCTGGGATTTTGACATAAACATACCAAGTATAAAATGACATATTTAGAGCCAGGCATGGTGGCACACACTTGTAATCCCAGCATTTGGGAGGCTGAGACAGAAGGATCACAGATTTGCAGCCAGCCTTAGCTACTTAATGAGGCCCTCTGCAACTTAGTAAGACCCTATTTCAAAATAAAGAATTGAAAAAAGGGCTGGGGGCATAGCTTGGAGGTAGAATGCCCAAAGATTCAATCCCCAGTACTGCAAAAAAGCAAAAATAAAAAATAAATAAATTGGCATTTTTATGTAATCTGGAAGAAATGAAAGGCTCTTATTAGATATTAAGGATTTATTTTTAATTTTTAGGAGAGTGACAATGGAGTCATGTTTCTACTTTTAAATAACACACTAATGTTATACCAACTGAAGTTTTTGATGGATGGAATATAATACCTGGGATTTGATTTCAAATACTGAGAGAAAAATGAAGGCTATCTTCTGAAAAGATGGATTAGATGTACTTTTCTTTATTCGTCTTGCTAAATATACTTAGCTAAACATCCCAGAGCTAGAGTGCACAGGAAGACTGTACATGGTGGCAAGGAGGAGGCAGACTGGCTGGGGACCACAGGAATAACACCGCAGTGAGCACCTCATATAGCCCTGCCTGGGTGCTGGAGAAGCTGGCAACCTGAAAACAGACCAAAGAAAGCCCCCCGAGGAAAGGAGGAACGCCTTCTGTCTCCAGCACAAGGGTAAGAAAGCTTTAGATAGTAATCGCTTTACAACCAGTGTAACATCTCAGCAAAAGCTGTGGGCACCCTCACCGGCAATGTCCAAGTGGGGGTCCTAGACTTTCACCAACAGAGCAACATGGAATGCCTCCCCTTCCTCATGATGGCAGTGGAGAACCTGGACTACCACCCCATAGTGAGAGTACTCCAGAGAAACAGAACCAGTGAAAATAAGCATATGGACTTGTGTCTGAGTGAAGGGATTCACTAAAGGAGTGGCTCACAGTCTGCTCACCAGCTGCCTCAGAACCAGAGAGGATGATAGCGTGGCCCAGAGGGCCACTGGGGCAAGTCTTACGGTACCAATCCTGAAGGACAGAGTCTTATGTCCAAGGGCAGGAGGAGAAATGTGCCCTGCTGCAGAAGGAAAAGCCAGAGAGCTTTCTTCTGCTGCCAGTTCCTTCAGCCCCAGCCAACTGATGGTGCTTGCCCACGTTGGGAGCGGCCCTTTCTCACTCAGTCCATGGATACACACACTTCTGGAAATATCCTCACAGACACACCCAAAAGTAAGATTTTACTGGTTCTCTAGGCAACTTTTAGTCCAGTCAAGTTGACACTCAAAAGTAACCATCACAAACCAGGCATGGTGGTGCATGCCTATAATCCCAGTACCTGGGAGACTGAGACAGGAGGATTACAGTTTCCAGGCCAGTTTCAGCAATTTAGCAAGACCCTCCACAACTTAGTGAGACCCTATTTTGAAAATAAAATAGGACTGAGAGTTTAGCTCAGAGGTAGAATGCCCCTGGGCTCAATCCCAAGCACCACATAAAAATAATTAAATAAATGAATAAATAAGCCATCACACACCCCAACCTAAGGGTAATGAGGTGCTCCTGTCTCCTAGGATGGTGTGAGAGAAGGTCTAGAGGAGGATCAGGACCTTTGCCACTCCTCTGGGGAGCTGTGATGAGGCATCCCCATCCTTCCCAGCTTTAGTGGGGACCCTGCACTCCCATCCCAGCACTGCAGTGACACGATGGTGCTCATCTCCCTAAGGCTGTTAGCGAAGGCTGAGAGTGGAACTTGGACTTCTACTTCCATCCAGCAGAACTGAGGCCATACCCACTCTGTTCCTTACCAGCCCAGTGTCAGAGGAGATGGCTGAATCAGATAATTTAGATATAATCCAAAGTCTCACAAGACCCCAAACGTTCAAGATTCAACTAAAAAGCACTCATCATAACCAAATGCAGGAAAATCTCACCTTGAATGAGAAAAGAAAGTCAATATGCACCAACACCAAGATGACAGGGCTGTTTGAATTATGTAACAATGCTTTTAAAGCAGCCATGACAAAAATACTTCAATGAGCACCTGTGAACATTCTTAAAACAAAATAAAAACACAGAAAGCATCAGCAAAGAAATAAAAGATATAAGCCAGAAATAAATGGAAATTTTAGAATTGAGAAGTACAATAATCAAAATAATAATAATCAGTAAGCTTGAAGATAGAAGAACAGAATCACTAAACCTGAAAAAAATAGGGGAAATATGCTGAAAAATTGAATAGATCCTCAGAGATGTATGAAACTATAAAACAAAAGATCTAAGCTGAGTGTGGTGGCACATGCTTATAATCCCAGTACTTGGGATGCTGATACAGGAGGATTGCAGATTCAAGACCAGCCTCAGCAACTGAGGGAGGCCCTCAACAACTTAGTGAGACCCTGTTTCAAAATAAAATGAAATAAAATTGGGCTGGGGGCATAGCTCAAAGATAGAATACTCCTGAGTTCAAGTTCAATCCTCAGTAACACACACACACACACACACACACACACACACAAATAAAAGATCTAAGATTTGGTTATCAGAATCTCAAAAGAAGAGGGGAAGATGGTAGAGCTGCTAAAAAGTTACAAAAAGAAATAGTGGCTAAAAATTTCCCACATTTGGCAACAGATAAAATGTATAGATTCAAAAAGCCAGGTAAATGCCAGACAGAATAAATCCAAAGGAATCCACATCAAAAATCGTCACCATCAAAATTATGAAAATTAAAGAAAAATTATGAAAATTAAAGACAAAGAAAAATAACTTGAAAACAATAAGAGAAACGATGCTTTGCTTATGGAGGAAAGCAAGTGAAATAATAAATTTCTCATCAGAAACCATGGGAGGACAGAGAAATTGTCAACCTAGAATTCTATACCCACTGAAAATATCCTTCAGGAATAAAGGGGAAATAAGACATTTTCAGATGAAGAAAAACAAAACATGTCTCCAGTGGACATACCCTAAAGTCGTGGCTAAAGGAAAGTCTTTAAAAGGAAATAGAATGTTAACAGAAGAAATCTTGAAGTATCAGAAAGAAGAGCAGAAATAGTAAAAATATGGTAAGACATAGGTAAATAAAATAAATTTTACTTATCTTGATTTACCTAAATTATGTTTGATGGTTTAAGCAAAAATTGTAACATTGACTCATGTCTTCATCAAGATATATATAGGAAATGTTTAAGAATATTGTATAATAAGCAAAGGAAAGTAAAGATATCTACAGGATGGTAGAGTTTCTATACTGGTAAAATGTTGTTATCAGTAGACTGTGATAAGTTAAAGGGAGATGTATGTGATAAGGGAATTGTTCTCCAGCTACTTGATAATGTGCATCTAAATCTGTATGTGATAAAGTGACATAAAATTATTTACACACATTGTAAATAATGTGAATTTCCTGATTTTTATGTTGTATGTAAGAAGTAACCAGTGGGAGAAAGTGGGTATCTCTGCATTATTGTTGCAATTTTCTGTTTTTCTTTTAAATTATAATGTTAATAGAAAACCCTCAAAAACTTGACTCAATCTCACCATCTCCTATCAATGTAAAATTGAAGACATTTCATCCTATAGGATTAAGTAAAAAGGAAGTTAATACATGAAGTGAAGTTCAAAATATTGGTAATTTTTAAAGGTTTATGTACAACCTTCTATCAGTAATTGACAGATCCAGCAGGCAGAAAACCAGTAAGGACATAGTTAAACTGAATACCACCACCGATCAAATGGATCTAGTTGACGTTTATAGACTACTTCATCCACTCATGGCAGATTTCACATTATTTTAAGGTTAAGGTTATGTGGAATATTCACATGTCATAAAATGCACCTCACCAAAATTCAAGAGAGTAGAAATAGCACAAAGTATTTGCTCTCAGTCCATAATAGAGTTAAGCTAGAAATAAATCAACAGAAAGAAAGCTGTAAATACCAAAGTTTTTAGAGAGTAAGCAGCACATTTGTAAATAACACGCATGGAAGAAGAAAAAGAAGAGGAAGAGGAGAAGACTGAATAGAAATTAAAGAATATACTAGAAAAGAAAATATAACTTCTCAAAATGTGTGGATGCAGTGAAAGCAGTAGGGAAGAAGCTTCCACATTAGGAAACTAGAAAAAGAAGAGAAAATTGAGTCAAAAGTGAATAGAAGAAAGGAAAAATTACAGCAGATATTGGAGAAATTGAAAACAGCAAAATGATAGAGAAAAATCAACAAGACCAAAATTCAGTTATTTGTAATCAATAATTTATAATCCTATAGGCCAGCTAACCAAGAAAAAACACAAATTATTAATATTGTAAACAAACTATCATTTCTTTTAGAAGATAATAAAGGATTAGCTGAACAACTTCATGTTACAAATTTGGTAAATGAAATAGAATAGTGCCTGAAAAACATCAATCTCCAGAACTGATACTTGGATAAATAAACAACTAAATTGTCCTATATCTATTAAAAATTTGAATCAATAATTAATTTTCTAAAATACTAAGTACCAGGCCCAGATGGTTTCAGTGGTATTGTCTGCAAATGTTTGGAATTCCACCAAACATTCAAGTAACAAGTAATCATTTAAGGGACAATCACTCATTCTGTGAGGCCAGCATTATTTCTCCAATATTAAAACCAGAGACATTACAAAAAAAAAAAAAAAAAAAAAAAAAAAAAAAAAAAAAAAAAAAAAAAAAAAAAAAAAAAAAAAAAAAAAAAAAAAAAAAAAAAAAAAAAAAAAAAAAAAAAAAAAAAAAAAAAAAAAAAAAAAAAAAAAAAAAAAAAATATATATATATATATATATATATATATATATATATATACCAACATCTCTCATGACTACAAATGGAAAAACCCTCAACAAAATGGTAGTAAATCAAATCCAACGAAGTATGAAAAGAATTTATACACTGCAATCCAGGGACATTTAGTCCAGGAATGAATGACATGGTTCTTTTAGCAGTTAAAAATTAATCAATGTAATCTGTCACATGGGGAAGAAAAATCATATGACCATATCAAACAATACCTATTCATAATAAAAAATGTTTGACAAAATCAATACTCATTCGTGCTTAAAAATTTCTCAGCAAGCTGGGCATCGTGGTGCACACTTGTAATCCCAGTATTTAGGAGGCTGAGATGGGGATTGCGGGTTCATGGCCAGCCTCAGCAATTTAGTAAGGCCCTACACAGCTTTAGTGAGTTCCTGTTTCAAAATTAAAAACAAAAATAGAGCTTAGTGTGTAGCTAAAAAGTAGAAAATACCTAGGTTCAATACCCAGTACAACAAAACAAAACAAAAACAAAAAACAAACTTTCAGCAAACTAGGAATCAAGGGAAATTCCCTCAACTTGATAAAGGACATCTACAAACCCCTCTGCTAACTTCATATTTGATGAGAAACTGAATACTTTCCTATTTAGGAACATTCAGATTGGGATTATTCCAAAATTGGGAACATCTCAAGTATGTCCACTCTCCCCAGTCCTATTCAACACTTCCGAAATAATACGAGAAAAATAAATTAAAAAGAATGCAGATTAGAAAGCAATAAAACTGTGATTGGTGTTCTCAATGTACAAAATTCTAAATAATAAAAAAATCCTGGAATTAAAAAATCCTGGTTATAATTATTTTTCAAACACTCAACCTGGCCGGTGTTGCATATGCCTATAATCCCAGTACTTGATACACTGAGACAGGAGGATTGCAGGTTCAGAGCTCAGCCTCAGAAATTTAGCGAGACTCTCAGCAACTTGGGGAGACCAAGTTTCAAATAAGTAAATAAGTGAGTGAATAAATAAGTAAATAAATGGGTGGCAGGTCAAAGTTAAGAAGTACAATGCTCCTGAATTCAACTCTTAGTACAAAAGGAAAGGAAGGCAGGTAGCTAGGTAGGTAGATAGGAAGGAAGAAAAAAAGAAAAATACTTGGACATAAATCTAACAAAATATGTGTAATATCTGTATGAGGAATAAGTGGATATTCTGTTCATCAATAGGAAGACTCAATATTGGTAAGGTGTCAGTCCTGCCTTCTCTCTCTCTCTCTCTCTCTCTCTCTCTCTCTCTCTCTCTCTCTCTCTTTCTCTTTCTACCTCAATTAGATCCACATTTTCATTATGCTGTGCAACAACATAAAAATTTCTACGGGAATTTGCTTCTTCAATTAGCTTTATTCTGGTTAAGATTTGTTATCTGAAGCATGTTTCTAGTAGCTTACTCAGCACCTGTCCTTTCCTATTTACTTATGTCCTGACCTCTCACTGTATTTAGTACAGTAATGTAGCCAGCTAAAAGGAAATGTCTCCTATAGTAATAAACTAGTGGTGGCTAATGCCTTTCTTTTTAGCTTCCAACGAGCAAAAGGACATTTAAATTAAAATGTCCCGTATTTTTCCTTGTGTAGGTACAACTTTTGTGTGTGGGTTTACCTTTGGTTATGTTTGAAGGTCTCAGTATAATTTTTAGAAATTTTTCACTCCCATTCCTTGACTACTGTGTGTGCTGGGGGATTTAGACTGGTAATTATATTTTACTGAAGAGGATCAACAGGAATAGATTCAAAGAAAACCTCTCTCTCTCTCTCTCTCTCCTCTTTCTCTCTCTGTCTCCCCCCTCCTCTGTTGCCCTCCCTCCCTCCCCCATTTTGAGTTCCACATTTTAAATTGTATGGCATAAAGATAAAGTTCTGCCCTTTCCTTGGGATTAATCTAAGGTATTTAGACTAATTTAGTCCTATTTGTTATTCTATCATTAGGGTTGGGGAAAGGGAGAGTTTCAGATGTTTTTATTCTACCATCTTAACTTGGAAGTCTGTATGAGTACTTTAAATAAATTTCAATCAAAGTAATACAAACAAATGGTCACAAATCAAATCATGCAAAAATATTGTGTTAAGAAACAACTGAGCTCAGCTCCAGGGCGGCTTAACCTAAGCCTTACACCCCAGGGACATTTTTCTTTTTCTTTGTAAATGGATAAAAAACGTATGTACTGTGAAGTGCACACATCTGAAGTGTACAGTTTGATGAGTCTTGACAATTGCACATTCCCCTGTAGCCCCTCCTATTTAAATATAAAATATTCTCATCATGAGAGAAAGACCCCTTAAGCAATTCCAAAGTTGGTCCCCGTCCCACCCACCCCCATCCCGGAGGCAATCACTGTGTGGCTTTCTTTCACTATAGATTGGTTTGCCTACTATAGAAATTCATATAAATTGACTCATACAGTATGTATTTTTCTAGTTTCTTTCAGTCATCATGGAATTTTTGTGCATGTCAATGGTTTACTCCTTTTTATTGCTGTCAAGTATTCAATTACTGGTTTTCATTAATATATATTATAATTACACAGAGTGGCCATAAATATTTATGGGATACATTGTAGCATCTCCACCATTATCCATTTTTATATTATAATTTGTTTATCCATTCTCCAAATGATGGACAATTGGGTGCTTCCAGTAGAGAGCTGTTATGAATACAACTATTATGAACATTCTTTTACACATCTTTCCATGTGCTTATGTTTCAATTTCTCTTGAATAAATACATGAAAGCAGAAATTGGGGGCATAGAATAGATACATTTCCAACTTTTTGAGAAACTGCCAGAACAATTTCCAAACTGGCTTTACTATTATATACTACCTGTAGAAACCTACGGGAGATTCTATTGCTTTATATCCTCAGGAGCATTTGGTGTCATCAATCCTTTGCATCTTTGCCATTTTAACAACTTGTTGTATATGCATTGTAATTCTAATTTATATTTCCTTGATGACAAATTATTGATAGTAAGCATTTTTTTTCACATGGTTATGAACCATTTCTAAGCTTTCCTCCATGAAATGCCTGTTCTGGATTTTTTTTTTAGTCGATCTTTTAGTGGATTGTTTTTCTTTTATTTATTTTGTTGTAGAAATTGTGTATTCTGGATATAAATCTTTTATCAGATCGGTATTGCAAAGATTTTCCCTAGAATGCAGCTCTCATTTGTTTTTAGATGAATAGAAGAATTAACTTTTTGCAACTCAGGAGCATTGTACTTCCAAGCTACACCCCCAACCCTAGTTTTTATTCTTTGTTTTAAAACAGGGTCTCACTAAGTTGCAGAGGGCCTCACTAAGTAGCTGAGGCTGTCTGCGAACCCAGATCCTCGTATCTCAGCTTCTCAAGTACTGGGATTACAAGCTAAGAATTAGCTTTTCAAGAAATATATTTTCTTGTTTATTATTTTATAGATAGTGAATCCTAGCTAAGAAATTATTAGCTTATTCATATTTTCTTCCTGAAGATTTTTGCTTTTATAAATTTTTCTGTGATACATTTCAAGTTAATTTTGTGTTAATATATTTCAAGTTAGTTTTGGATAAATCTGAGGAACGGGTCTATTATAGATATGTTCGTTATAGATAGATGGGTGGATGGATACACAGATAGACAGATAGGTAGATGATAGATAGATAGATAGATAGATAGATAGATAGATAGACAGATAGATTCAATTCCAGCACTGTTGGTTGAAAAGACATTCTTCCCTCCATCGAATGGCTTATTCATCTCTGTCAGGGATGAATACCACATCGTCTTGATTATCGTAGCCTTGTAGTATATCTTGAAAGTAAGATTTCTCTTTGTTCTTTCAAAATTATTTTGGCTCTTCTAGGTCTGCCATTCTTTCATGTATGTGTTAGAATCAGTTTAACAAATTCTGCAGAAAGTCTACTGGGATTTTTATTGAGATTGGATTGAATTTGTAGATAAATTTTAGAATAGACATTTTACTAGTTTGAGTCTTCGAGCCAGTGGATCATGGATATGGAACATCTTTTTATTTAGGTCCTCATTAATTTTCCTAGTAATGCAATTCTCAATATAGTGCTCTTGAACATATTTTGTTAATTTAATCCTAGGTATTTTATGATTTTTTATGTTATTGAAAATGATGTTAATTTTATTTTCCAATTATTTGTTGCTTAAGCTATTGGTCAATTTTGTTTGTTAACTTGGCTATTATTGTTAGTAAAGCAATCACTAGCTTAGGTGTTGCTGTAGGTATTTTGTAGCTTTATGATTAGCATCTATAATCTGTCAACTTTCAGTAAAGGATATTGTCCTTCTGAATCTGGGTGGGCTTGATCTAATCAGCTGGGAGGGCTTGAGAGAAAACAGAGGTTCTCTGAAGAAGAAGAAATTTCACCTGTGAACTGCAGCTTTAGCTTCCACCTTGCTTTCCTGACAGCCTACTTGGACTTACCCACCCATCCTGGACCATCATGTAAGCCAGTTCCTTGCAATAAATTTATTTTCATATATTATACTTTGTCTGGTTCACTGATTGAATCCTTATACTGAGACACTTAAGATATGGAAATAACAGTAAGTTTTAAATATTGATTCTGTGAACTTTATAAATGTACCTAATAGTTGTGGCAGGCTTTTTTGTAGATACTTTATGAATTTTTAACTATACAATCATTGCCTGTGGTAAAAGTTTAATTTCTTCCTCTCCAATCTGATGGTTTTTCTTTATTTTCTTTTACTATAATCAAAAGTCTCCTTTATGTTCAGTAGTAATTCTTGTCTTGAAGTCTAATATGTCTAATATTAATAAATCCACTCTGGATTTCTTAAGATTAATTTTTACATCATATAACTTTTTTTTCAATCTCTAACTTAAAAGTTACTTGGGTCTTTGTATGTAATATTAATTTTCTATTAATACCATGTATAGCTAATTCTCATTTTTTTAACTGGCCCTTCTATTTTTAATTAAAGTTATTTGTACATTTTCATTTTCTGTATTTACTGTAAGATGGTAAAGTTTGTTTCAAATATACTTTGCATTTTCTTTTTTTAATTTTTTTAATTATAATTTTTTATTGTAGTAATTCGTGAGAAGTGGGAACCCTAATACATTGTTGGTGGGATTGCAAACTTGTGCATTTTCTCTTAATCCTATCTGTTCTGTTGTTTTGTTACTACTTTTTTGCTTTTTCTCAAATTAGTTGAATATTTTTTAGTATTCTATTTTGTTTACATAGTAGCTTATTAGGTATAGTCATAGATCTTTGTATTCATTTTTGGTGATTGCTATAAATGTTATAATCTACATCTTTAACTTATTAAAATCTACCTTCACATAATTTAATTTGCTTTATGTAAAACATAAGAACCTTACAACAGTGTATTAGTTAAGGCTGTTATAACAAAATAGCACAGACTAGTGATTTATAAACAACCGAAAAATTTTATCTCACAGTCCTAGAGGTTGTGAAGCACAGAATCAAGGCTCAGTAGATTTGGTGTCTATGGAAGGGTTGCTCTCTGTCATAGCTGGCACCTCTTGCTGTGTCCTCCCATGGCAGAAGAGGCAAGGAGCATGTGTCATCCCATAGCAGAACAGCTGGAAGGTCTATGGCCTGTTCATGAGGGTGGATCCTTGTGATTCAACCATTTCCCAAAAGTCCCACCTCTGAATCCCATCACATTGGGGAATAGGTTTCAACTTGAATGTTGGAGGGACACAAACCTTTGAACCATAACAAGCAGTTTATTGCAAAAGACAGTTTTCCATGGGTCCTAAATGTCCCACACATTTTGACTAAGTATGGCAAGAATGTAAGACTCCGTCTACTCTTCCTAGGCCATTGTTCAGAGTTGAGTTTGCAGCAAACATCACAGAGGGATCAGATAATTATTTCCTTCCCCCCAAGAATGAGTAGGCTCACTTCTGATTGTAGGAAAGCATGGAATCCCCCAGTTCTATGACCCAACAGTGGCACCAACCAACCCACTGTTTGTACTGCTCCTGGATGGACCTCTTTGCTTTATGCCTGTTGTACTTGGGGAAAAATGGGGAACAGAAACAAATGAACATGAAGCTCTTGTTCTTCTCTATCCTCTAATAAAGAAAAGCCCTTTTTCTTTTATTCAAGTGTTTTATCTCATCTACCAATATCCACATAACTGGTGAGCTTATTAGCTTGCACTGGGTTAAAATTCCAGATCCTTCACAGTTCTTGATCCTGTATGCTTCTATTTCTTCCCTACTGTCTTTTGTGTTATGCTTGTCATATATTTTTCTTCTACATATGTTATAAAGTCCTCAGTACATTGATATTATTTTTATTAAGTAGTAATTCATCTTTTGAAAAATAAGACACATAAGATGTTATATTTATGCATGCATTTACTTTTTCTTAATTCTTTAGGTGTTCTTGCTCTTGCTCTTGTATGACACAAAACTTTTGTAAAGGGAGGGCTTTTTGTTATCTTTGTAAGGACAGTATGGGGTGGGCAGGACACACTTCATAAATATACATCAATTCTCCTAAATCTCAAAGTCTGAATTCTTCTATTTTATAGAAAGAAACATCTGGCATCTGAACTTATTCTGTGATAACTGAGTAACCATTGGGACTCTATGATTTTTTTTAACAAGTACAGCAAGCAACTAGAACCACATATGCCCCCTCCAAACTGAAGACTAATTCTCTTTCTGTTCTTCACATACCTTTATCAAGGCATGATTAGGTTTTGAATTTAATTGGCATTGAATGTCAGCAACCATCATGGTCATAACTGAAATTTGATAGTTGTCTTTGATAACTCTATGGCTTTAAAAGATGAGAGATGATCGTAAAAAGCCATAGACTTTCCATAGCTGTTTTTTTGTTTGTTTGTTTGTTTGTTTGTTTTGCCTTTGGGAACTTAGGGATTTGATCAAGATGTGTCTTTCTTTTAACATATCTCAGGCCTTCTGAAACAACCACACCTTTTGGTAGTCTTTAAATTCATGCCCCTCACTGCATTCATTTGCATAGTCAGTGAGTTTCAACAAAGTCTTTCCTCAAAGGACAATTGATAGCAAGTAGGTAATATGGAAATTGGCTATTTACCTTCTACAGACTCCTGAAGTCTCTTATCTGGAATCTAATTTAACTATAGAACAAGTGAGGATTGAGGATTATTAGTTGCAAGCAGAAGAAACTGAGTATTCTGAGCAGGAAAGGACTCTATTAGAAAGAACCTTAATAACTAACAAACTCAATAAGAATTCTACAACAAGGTTCGAGAAGCAAGCCAACTCAAGCAAGAAGAATAGTTACTATTTTTATTTTTAACAGGAATTGGACAGGACTTTTATCACTACTGGATATTGTTGCAGTTACCTTAATGCCTTAATGAGTTATTTCTGCCCCTTCATCTTATATTGTTGATTTATGATTCAAAGTCTTTGGCAGTAGTGTTCAGTGGCAGAATTTTTCAAATCCTAGGGAAGAATTTGTCCATTTGTCTTCTGCATTTGAAGATGTTCAACTGAGTTCCACCAATACTGCACCCAATGAGGACTATTCCCTAGAAAAAGAAACAGGTTGGATAATGAACAGCCAAAACTAAAAAAAAAAAAAAGAAACAAACTTAAATAACCAACAACTTTCTACTATGACCTAAAGTTCTGAAGACATCTAGTTTGTTTGCTACCCCACTCCCCACTTTTAAAATTGCTCTTTTACAGACCAAAAAAAAAAAAAAAAAAAAAGAGAGAGAGAGAGAGAAGAAAGACCAGGACAGTAGAGGAATGAGGTTGGGGGAAGGAGGAAGGAAGGGAGGGAAAAGGAAGATTTGTAGTCAAATAATGTTCTGTGTATTATATGAATGCATCACTATGAATATCACTATCACATAGAATTATAATATACCATAAAATTAATTTAAATAACAAAATACAAATTTTAGGATATTCAGTCCATCTAAACTTTCTATACCTCATTTTAGGAAAAACTAAACTCTAAGGCCTTTAGCAGTATGGCAGTAATAATATAAATAAAAAAAAAAACTGGGTCACCTTATATGTAAGCATATTTCAAAATAGAAGCCTATAAGATATTAGTTATTAATTAAATTTGTATTTTAAGGAAGACTAAAAATAAAGTATTTGAATATTTGAAAATAATAAAATGACTGGAGCTTTGGGGGGGGGGGTCTTATTGAGGAAGTTTCTTCCTGTGCCTGTATGTTGGAGTATTGAACCAATGCCCTCCTCCAGTAGCTTCACAGTCTTTGGTCTAACTTCCAGGTCTTTAATCCATCTTGAGTTGACTCCTGTGCAGGGAGAGAAAGAAGTATTTATTTCCCTTTTTCTACAAATGAATAACCATTTTCCTAATACCATTTCTTTTCTCTAATGTATGTGTCTGGCACCTTTGTTGAAAATCAATTGGCTATAAGTGTGGATTTGTTTCTGTATCTCCCATTCTGTTCCATTGGTATATGTGTCTGTTTTTGTGCCAATACCACACTGTTTTAATTACTATAGCTCTGTAGTATAATTTTTAAGTCAGGAATTATGATGCCTCCTGCATGGTTCTTATTGCTGAAAATTGCTTTGGCTATTCTGGGTATTTTGTTTCTCCATATATAACTTATGACTGATTTTTCTAGGTCTGTAAAGAATTACATTGGTACTTTGATAGGGATTGCATTGACTCTTTAGATCACTTTTGGTAGAATGGCCTTTTTGATAATATTTATTCTGCCTAGTCAAGATCAAGGGAGATCTTTCCATCTTCTGAAATCTTCAATTTCTTTCTTTAGTGTTTTAAAATTTTAATTGAAAAGATCTTTTACATCCTTGGTTAGGTTTATTCCTAGGTATTTTATTGGTTTTGAGGTTATTGTGAATGGAATTATTTTCTGGACTTTTTTCTCAGTTAATTCATGGTTAGCATATAAAAAAGCTACTGATTTTTTAGATTGACTTTGTATCCTACTACTTGCTGAATTTGTTAATCAGCTCTAGTAGTCTTTTGGTTGAGTTTTTGGGTTTTCTAGATAGGGGATCATGTCATCTGCAAATAAAGATAATTTTAGTTCTTCTTTTCCTATTTGAATTCCTTTGGTATCCTTCTCTTGTCTTATTGTGTTGGCAAGAGTCTCAAGGATTATATTGAAAAGGAGTGGTGATAGCATTAAACTAAAAAGTTTCTTCACATCAAAGAAAATCATCAAATGTCTAAAGAGAAAGCCTACGGAATGGAAGAAGATCTTTGCCAGCTATCCCTCTGACAGAGGACTAATATCTAGAATATACAAAGAACTTAAAAGATTTAACACTAAAAAAACCAAAGAACCCAATCAAGAAATGGGCAACTGACTTGAAAGCATGTTTGTATTTAAGTGAAACCTTTAAAAGACCAAAATCCTGCAAAACTAATAAAAATTAATTTCTAAAGATGAAAAGAAAAAAAAAAGAAATGGGCAACTGAATTGAATAGACACTTCAGAAAGAAGAGATACAAATGGCGAATAGATACATGAAACAATGCTTAACATCATTAACAATCAGGGAAATGCAAATCAAAACTACACTGAGAGTCCATCTAACTCAAATTAAAAGACAATCATCAAGAAGTTAAAAAGAAAATGTTGGCAAGGATGTGGGAAAATTGGAAGTCTTCTATACTGTTGGTGGGTCTGCAAACTAGTTCAGCCACCATGGAGATCAGTGTGGAGATTCCTCAGACAACTGGGAATGGATCCACCATATGATCCAGCTATACAAAGTACAGTAATATGTGCATATCCATGTTTATAGCAGGACAATTCAAAATAGCCAAATTATGATGGAACCAACCTAGGTGTCCATCAACAGATGAATGGATTAAAAAATCATGAGAAACACACATGATAGAATTCTACTCAACAATAAAGAAGAACAAAAATATGTTATTTGCAAGAAAATGGAAGGACCTGGAGAACATTATGTTAAGTGAGATAAGTCACAGAAAGTTAAGGTGCATATATTTTCTCTAATATGAGCAACTAGGGTGTAATTGGGATACCAGAGGGACTCTAAATAATGGAGGAGGAATCTTAGTGGAGCCAGGAAGGTGGTCTAAGGGAAGAGGAGGGGGAAGACTGAGGTTCATTAATGGAAATACTACTATCAACTATGTGTACATATGTGAATATACCAACATCAATCTCAGTAGTCTGTATTGAGAAAAGGGGATATAGGGAAGTGGGGAGGGGGGGCCCAAGTGCTGTGTGCATGTACGTCACTATCAACATGATTTACATTATGATGAGAGACTATAATGCACCAATAAAAGCATATAAAATTTAAAAAATAATAAAATGAAAAAATAAAAATAAAACGGATCTTTTGTTTTCTATTAGTCAATGTTTTGATAAAGATTAATGCCAGTCTGATTTGCATGCCTTTGCTTGTAAATTTTTTTTCCTTTCTTTGAAGAAAATGTAATGTTTTTATTCCTTGGAGTCCTGAAATTCCATCAGTGAGATATGAAAGGTCTTCCCGATATAAAATAATCATTTCACCTAGAATTTAAATTACTCTGTAAATAATTTCCTGTTGGGTTTTTAATTTTAAAGGAAACACATGAAATCTCTATTTGAGTCTCTTTCTATAACTGGTAGAAACAAAAATGAGATTTTTAAGGGTACATTAATCTTCTTCAATACTAGTGTATAATATAGCTTCAACTTTTATATTACTAAAGCATCCATTATAAAAATTCATATTTTCCACATTCTGAGTTACTTACTTAAAGAAACAAAAACTTTTGTCTTATAAAAGACTTTAAAATACTATAACTTTTATATTCTTTTTAACTTTATATGCTTTTTCTACACCAGTTTTTTACTTTTACTTTGGCACAATATGCAGGAATTTGATTTAATTTTTTCCAAAACCATTTAAATATAATCACTAAAAACCCTATTATTCTCATAAACTCCATTTTCTCTCAGGAGAACCAATTAATAAGCAAGTTTTTTGCTCTCCCCACCATCTTCCAAAGGACTTTTTGATTATTCAATAAAGAGTATGTCCTTCAGAAACCCTAAAATATATGCAAGTGATAGTAAGTTGCTATGATACTTGTGCATTTAATTTTTTCCTAAATTTTGAACTGGATTTCTTTGAATTTCTTTTTCACAACTCCCATTTTCTGTTATTTTGGTTCTTCTTCCCCTCATGACTGAAACAGTGAAAGTTTCTTGTGAAAGCAAAGTACTGCAGTTTCAAATTTCCCATCTTTATACTATACTAGGCAATTTATGGGGTTGATATTTGAAGCCAATTGCAATAGTACATTTAAGATTCTTGGATGTGGCAACTCTTAATAAATAAGATTTTCCTGTTCAAATGTAGAATGGCTGACTGCTTACTATGAAGAGAAATTTAAGCTACTCTGTTTAAATATATTCTTTCTAAAGGGAATTATTTCTTGAAAGCCCACCTTTCCCGGGTATATAAAGCAGGTGAAATTCAGTTTTAAAATAAACTTTCCTATATATGTCAACATCTTTTCAGTGAATTTATCACTAAATTAATATTTCAAAACTTTTATTGAACTATATTTAAAGTTTTGTTATCTTCTTAGTGTTTCAAAAGAACAACATAGACCTGACTCTTACCTCTAGTGTTCACTAGAGATTTTTTTCATTGAAAGAATGGTCCTGAAAGATTTTGACCTTCTTTTATATAATGACACTTAACAATGACCTTGGAATTGGTATAAAAACAGGCCATCATTGATTTCCCTAGAGTCACAACCTTAATGTTTTTCCTTATTTTTTTCTCCAGCCTAAATATTGCTTTGTAGAGTTTCAAGTTTCTTAATTCTCTATTTTCATGGCTTTGTTTCAAATTAACTCTCCCCAAGAACTGGTTATTCTACTGAGTCTTCTTAGCCATCCCTCGTGCCATGGTAAATACCACCTTTATATAGATATATTTTATGTTGAGCCAGATTAAAGTCATCTCACTCCTAGCTCAAAATCATCTGCCCCCTTTTACAGCTTCTGAAATAAAAGTCTAACTTCTCAGAGTGTATTTAAAGATATACTCCTGTCAGACTAATGAGTATTTTTTCTGGTTCTACATGTACATTGTTCTTCAATTATAGTTATTATCACCATTAATCACTAACACGGATCTTTATGGTCACACTATTACCTAAAATATAGCTTTTCTTTTTTCTCTAGAAAAGTGGAAAAGTGGATCTAAAACAATATAGCTACTTTTTTTTTTTTTTTTTTTTTTTTTTTTTTGCAGGCTAACTCCTCTACTGCAAATTTCTGACTATCTTAAACATGGAAATAAAATTGTTTCATAAGACTGTAATTAATTTAAGCTTGTTTGCAGATTACTTATTATATGTATGTTTGTACAATAACATGTTTTATTGATGGAAGAGAGCCCATGTGTCCTTTTGACCATGGCTTAGTACGAAGAAAAAGCTAGTATTCTCTTGCCATAGCTTCTGATATCAAGCACTGTATTCTATGGATCTTCCCTAAATTGTATTAGTCCTTTAAATGTCTTGCTGATACCAAAAACTCAAACTTAATTTTTTTTTAATAAATGAAAAAGTGAAGTAAATAAGCCCTTGGGAGTCAAAAGTGTTAACACCTTAAGGAATTTTCCCATGGAGCCACAGAAGAAGGACCTACAGTTCAGAGTTGAAAGTCTTATAGCATGAATAATGAAGCAAGTGTGATATGTCTTAAATGTATTTACACACTTATGAAATGTAAGTTTGGATCATGTAGAGGCCATAAATTAAATAGCAAAAGAGGATTCCAAGATGAAATCACTTTATTACATAGGAAAGCTTAATTTATCAACTTCAAAATCCCAGAATACTGTCTTTTTATTTTCAGAATCCATTTGCTTATTTTGGTGTTTGGCCCAATGAAAGATATCTCAAGAGATCATATTTTACAAGTGAATGCAAACAGATGAAGCAACTTGATGGTCTGGAGTTTATATTTAAACAAGTTGTATTATCCTGGTTTAATTATGTTGCCCATAATGTAGACAAGTTATATTTTTATTAAAGAAAAAAGGCTGTCTCAGAAGTACAGAAATGAGAACTGGGGAGACACATGAATCTATATCAGTTCTGTTAATTCCATACAGATGTCTCAATGCATTCCTGTAAATTTTCAGACTGAAAAGGAAATGTTAGTTACACCCTTCCCTTTTACAGCCCAGGGTAAAATGTTTCACATATTGTACATATGCTTTACTAACAGGAAAAAAAAGACATAAATTAAGTAATGATCATTTGGGGCTTAGTATTATACTCTTAATATAAAAGAACAAGTGTATTTAAAGCTCAGAACACAATTCCTTTTAGATGTCTGTCCCTACATTTCAAAATATGAAAATATAATTTGCATTTTTAAATAGTGATTGAGGGAAAGAATGTATTGAGGAAAATTTAAGTTCATTCCTAACATGCCAAGGAATATAGTCATCATGTGGTTATGTTTACAGTAACCACAGGAGGATGGATATGATTGTTCCTTATAGAAACTGACAAGGGTAAAGACATCACACAAAGTGACTAGGATAGTACTTACTGCATTGCTTGGATTTTTGGCTGGTGTTTCTGTATTCTCCAGACCAAAATGTTCTTAATGGCTTATTAGCTACTAGACCCATTAGCAGATGCACCAGTAAACCCAGTGGCTCTTAGCCAGGTATTGAAGAAATCTTTAGTATCACCCACAAGAGGCAGACCATTGGCTGCTGACCATTCCTTTCTAATAACCATTTTTCCACTGAGTCTGGACTTGATTCTCAAATCTTTCTCAATGGGTAACCATTATTACTTAAACAGAAATGGCACATGACATGTGAATGTTTATCTTCCTTGACTTAGTCCAGCTCTCTCATTTTCTGATGTATAAACTGAAGCTTAAAAAAGCAAAGAAACTGCTCAGAAATAATTTATGTTGAAAAGTGTCAGAAATAGAATCAGAGTCTCTGAATTTAGCCCTGATTACTTACATGCCTACAGTGCTTTAGTAGGTAGGATAATGGGATTTTCCCAATTATAATTTGTTAATCAGCTAATATCTAAAGGCTATTAAAACCTGGCATTCCCTGCTGTACCAAAAATCATCAAGGTAAATGTGGAACCATGAATAGAACCATAAAATTGGACCCCACTATCAAAAACTAGAATAGTTTTCAAGAAGTGTAGTGCTTACAAGGGTAGATGGCTCTGAGTCATGCTTAAAACATTTCAGGGATGTGTAGATGCAAATCTTTGAAAAGGAGAAGTGAAGGGAGTTCTCATGGACTGGTTTCCAGACTTTCATAATGGCCTATGTGGAGCTGGGAGAGATTCTTGTTTCCCTTGTCTAGATTGTTTGAGTTTGTCAACAGGAGGCAGAGATCTGTTGTGCACATGTGTTTAGATTAGAGGCCCTGGCTGCAAGCCTTGTAACAGGGTTCTGGAAACACAGTTTCAGAAGTTGAAATCAGAGCAGTTTAGAATGGGGATGGCATGTGCCTAGTCATCATAGGTAAACCCTAGAAAAATGTGAACAGCCAAAAAGAATGCTTAGATAGTCATAGCTGCCTGGCTGACCCAGGGAGGCTGGAGGCCTGGGTGTGTGATTCAGCATCCTACATTTGGCCCTCTTGCAGAGCAAGATGTTGGAGAAGAATTGAAGTTGGTTGGCTTTGCACAGTCAGCCCGATATCTTTGCTTGAGACCATACCCTGACTTGATATTACTGAGCCCTTGGAATTCATAAAAAACATACGTGTAGAAGAACCATGATAAAACTATAGCCCACTATGGACTTGGGAATTTGAAATGTCCTATCATGTATCTTGGTTTGGGCAAGAAGTTTAAGTGAGCGTGTGATGAATTTTATGAACGAGTGCATTGTATTTTTTTAAGACATATGTCATCTTTCTGCATTCATAAGAATCAGAAACAGGTGGAAAAGTGCTATCCAGATGCTGTGTACAGATGCTACTTCGAAGCATTGGGCAGAAGAAATGAGATAGGCAATCTGACTCCAAATAATGCTCTCCTCTTCCCCCTTGATGCCATCATCTATACCAGATGGCAGGTATACCTTTCCCAGGGCTTCATCTCTAAAGACTGGTGAGTCCATCCAGGCAGAGATAGAAAGTAGATTAAACTGCTTCAGGTACAATAATATACTTTACCCTGTTAGAGATCAGGAGGATTGGGGGTTGAGTAGACCATGAGTGGGGAAGACCCGAGGCACCACAGAAAACACTATACCCTCCTTATCCAGAAAGAGGCTATCATAAAATACATTGAGTCTTCCCAGAACCAGATTTGAGGAAGAGATAATGGTTTTGCCTTAAGGTAATAACCAGATTTTATTTTGCCGAACCTTCTAAATGAGCTTTTGGTTGCTCCGATTGGAGCCAGCATGTAGAGTGCACTCCGAGAAAAGGTATATGAGCAAGGAATGGGAGAGGTGGGGGACATGCAGATGAGACAAGTACCTTGGACATAGAGCTTTGGGAGAAGTGAGGATATATTAATCAGTGGTTCTGGCAGGAAGCAGATGGCTCACTCACATTACAGTAAGTTAAAGAAAGTTTAGAAAGAGGACTATTAATCAAGATCTAGGCAGCATGCAGGGAAATCATACAGAACAGTACAGAATCTCTGTATTAGAAAGAAAAAAAAAAGCATCACTGAGTCTGAACCGAAGGTATGGTTATCAAAACTGGGAGGCTTGTATTCCCAGCATTTGGGAGGCTGAGATCGGAGGATCCGGGTTCGTGGCCAGCCTCAGCTACCTAGTGAGGCACTCCGCGACTTAGTGAGACCCAGTTTCAAAAATAAATAATAAAAATTAGGGCTGGTGGTGTAGCTCGGAGGTAGAATGCCCCTGGGTTCAATCCCCAGTACCGAAAAAAAAAAAAAAAAAAAAAAAAAAAAAAAAAACTGGGAGGCTGTAAAGCTTGTGATAAAAAGGTCTGCCTTTTAAAGGGGCAAAACCTCCATGTGGGATAAAGACAATGTGGAGAACCTGCAGGACAGGGCTGGAGGAATTTAATCCCTTCCCTGCTCTTACCTCCTGCTGGAACTTGCCCTTCACCATGGGGCAAACACGGCCCAATAAGGTAGTCAGTACTGGTCAACCTGAGTCACAGACAGGATGAAGAAGGGGTGGGGGTAAGGATAGATAGGATTTAAAGGGAAATGGAAGATACTCTGCTCTGATCTTTGAAGATATTTAGAAAGCTTTGTTCTATGATGTGGGATGTCAACCACTTCTCCATTACTCCATGAAAATGTCAGTAAAACCAGCTTATCAGTATTTTGCTTTATGAAGTATTTTATGAACCTAACTTTAAGGCAGGTGCCACATGAGGTTTAGTGAACAAAACTCAGTTGAATTTGGCTACCCATATTTGAGAGATATTTAGATAACAATGTTTCTTTTTAAGAAATAAGAGGGAATTTTTTTTTCCTTTTGATTTATTCTTAAAGAAAACCCAATATATTAAAAATCCTAGAATTCTCTCCCTATTGCTGGTAAAATTAAGATAAAGCATTAAGTTGGGACTTTTAGCTGTCAGGGTTGTTGGGTTTAT
Organism: Graphiurus murinus; assembly: GCA_004027655.1. NCBI lineage: Eukaryota > Metazoa > Chordata > Mammalia > Rodentia > Gliridae > Graphiurus > Graphiurus murinus. Next base: position 26,375 of record PVLC010009787.1, read on the forward strand.
GACTAGCGTGCTCTAGAGCTGGAATACAACTTGTAAGATATAGTCAGTCGTTGCACGGAATAGGTACTCATTCTTACAAATGTAAGAATGAAAAATGTATTGAAAGGTTCTTGACTCAAGACAGTACATGCTTCCACGGAGACAAGCGAGGGGGAGTGGCATGTCCCTGCCCAGAAGCAGAGGCCCTCCTTCCTTTCACTGTCCCCTTGTATCTACTGTTCCACCTCATGGTACTTAGCCACGAGGACTCCAGCAAGAAGCAGGCCTGAAAAGACCACTGTTCTAGACCTGCAGAGGTCCAAGGAAATGTATCTCACTATTAGGAAGGCAACCTGTCTTCTTCACAGTCCTACGAAGAACTCAAGCTCCTACCATCCATTCTCTCATAGAAAAAATAGCACCCTTTCAAACTCACTATCTGATTGAAGTAAGGAGACCTTTAATGGTTCATCAGGATGGACAGAAAAAGAGGAGACTTCAGGGAGACTGTGTGGTGGAGTCCAAGTTTACTGCTATGTCACTATACCTCAATCTGATAATTTTGCAATATAGAGACTGTAGTGACATCTAAATGTAGTGGCAATTTGTCTTTATAATTATTTTTAATGATGTCATATTTTCATAAGAGTCAGTTCTTGTCCATTAAACATAATGAGTCTTTGAACACAATTTGGCAACAGCTTTTCCACTATTTCTGTTATTTCCACTATTGCTTTTTCATCATAAGCACAGATGTCTCTATATTTTTGCCAATTTATTTGATGGTGTGCTTAAAACTGATCTCCACTCCTCTGTTATCATTGTGTCAAATGCTTTATGTACCAATGCATCAACTTAGGCGAACATGCTATACAATATACAAACATCCTTACTCTTTCCCCCATCGACCATATATATTCCATATATCTTTGTTTAAGGACTGATTTTTCGAGTATGTTTAGAATGTATTTTTCTTGAGACTGACTTTCCAATGATGTTATTAATTGTATTTTTGTGAGCCCACTCATCCCTTACACTTTGCCTTATTGACTGTTAGTGTTCAATAAGCTTATCTTCAGAAGGATGCTATTCTCTTTCATGTGCAATGTTGTAACTTATTTTCAGAGATCCTTTAAATATAGTATTAATGTTATAGCAAATGGTTAAGTCAAAATCTTTGCATATATTTCAATTTCATGAACTGTCCCCTTTACATTAGCCTCCTGTTATGTACCTGCTTGGAGATATCTATGGGGGCTCTTATCCTCCCAAATTATACCATATTTTTATCTTCAACAAATTTCCCTACCCACCCAGCCTCAAAAAGAAACACACTCACAACTCCTCCTGACTGACAGACCCCACACCTTAGGATTCTCTATCATTTGCACAACTCCATTTGATCCACAAAGAATATAAAATTGTTCTCCTGATCTGACTGAATTATAAGTGAATGTACCTCTAAGTAGCTAACTTGGCTTTCAAAAGTCCATAGAAAACAGGACATTTCAACTCTGATTAATGCTAACCTTGGAAGCTATCACTCCCATCCTCATGAGAAGAAAAGTACTCCATAAACTAAAACCCAGAGTTTCCTTAGACTCATCAGAGACTAGAGGTTTCAGGACAAACTGTCACTGTGAAATCTAGAGACAAGGTAAATATGGAAAATCACAGTCCAGATTAGTACACCTGGACCCAAAGCCAATGGAGCTACTAACTGATAGGACATGAAAATAATCTTGAATAATTAATGGAGGCAATAAACATAAAGGATTAGAGATTGAGAGCAATAAACATATGGGGACCTTGTTTTAAGGGGTCCCCATCCTTTTGTGGTTTTTACCTCTAGTAACTATACTGGATTCTCATGGTTGAGATTTAAGAAAAATCCTTTCATGTGTCAGGAGGAAAAAAAGTAACTATTTTGAAATATGTTCAATATTGTGTAGAGAACAGGCCTACTGTTCAAGGAAATGGGTCAATCTAGAACCTTGTCTGACCTAGGAAAGACAATTAGCCAATATTAACTATCTCTCTGTTTGCTGGTTTCATCTAAAGGAAGAGAAGAAAAGGCTAAGAAATGGGATGGAAGATCACAGCCTAAGGACTTGTACCCACTCAAAGAATGAAAATTAATCAATAAATCGTAGAACACTTTCCCTTTACAAACCTTTCAATCACATTAACATGGCTCTAGAGCATCAAAATATATGACACAAAAACTGATAGACCTACAAAAAATAGACAGACAAATCCACTACTGTATTTGGAGATTTCAACACTTCTTTTCTTTCCAGCAACCAGAAAATCAGTAAGTATATAGTTGAACTGAGTAGCACCATTAATCAACTGTATCTAATTGACCCTTATAGACTATGTCATTAAATAAAAGAATACACTGTTTTCTCAAGGTTGGAACATTCAACTTGGAATAGTTAGCAAAATAAGCAACAGTTTGGACCATAAATCATACCTTAAACAACTGAGATCATACAAAGTTGATTCAAAGACCACAAAGAAATTAACTATAACAAAAAGATAGTGGGAAAATCTTAGACTTGAGATTGGGCAATATAATTTTTTGGGGGGGTGTATGGTATTTAGAATTGAACACAGAGCTATTCTATCTCTGAGATACAGCTCTAGCCCTATTTTATTTTTATTTTGAAACAGGGTCTCACAATGTTGATGAAAGTCTCACTACTTGCTGAGGCTATCCTCCAACCTCCTATCTCAGCCTCCCAAGTACTGAGATTATAGGTGTGTGCCACCATTCCTGGCTAGACAACATAACTTAAAATAACACATGCCAATGAAAACATCTCAACAGATGTTTAAAAATACTTTTACCTAAATTTAGAAAAGAAAAAGAAAATAGAATTTATCAAAATTTGAAGGATACAGTGAAAATAGTCTATTGAGGGAAATGTATAGCATTGAATGCATATATTAGAAGAGATATATTTGGAAGATATAAAATCAATAATTTGTGTTTCTGTCGTAGAGAACTAAAATAAGAAAACTACTAAAATGCACAACAAGCAGAATAATAGATAATACAAATTAGAGCAAAAATAATACAATTGAAAGTAAGGAATTAATAGAGAAAATTAATGAAACTAAAAACTGAATCTTTAAAGAGATCAATCTAATTGATGAACTTCTACCAAAGTAACCAAGAAGAAAATGTAAGAAGACATACATTACTGATATCAGAAATGAAATTGAGTTCACCCCTTACAATCCTATATGCATAGGGCAGCACACATACCAGATGGTTAAAATTCCCAAACTGTGTCAGCATGAAATGTTGTTAAAGATGAAGTACAGGAAGTGCTCACCGTAAGTCACAGTGCATCCTTTCTTCCTTCTTTTGGTGAAGGAATCCTCGTTTTTCCTTTGGATGGTCTTCCTTTTCTCTCTCAGTCAGTGGTTTACAGGGAGTGAACCAAAGGTGGGGCACGCATGGCCTGCACATGGCCAAGGGGGCACCAGATCAAATTCAGGGAGTGAGATCACAAAATGTCAGTATCAGTTTTATCATATCATATGAAGACCATAATGTCAACATGCTTTATAACTATTAATGTTGACCTTGACCATCTGGGTGAAATAGTGTGTGTCATGTTTCCCCAAGTTAACCCTTTTCCCCCACTTTTTGTTCTGCACTATTTATAAGGAAGTCACTATACATAGCCTACACTTAAGAAGCAAGGTGGAAGTAATGGCATAATTTATTAAAATTCTTCTGAATGGGAGGATTATGGCTTCTCCTTTATTTATTTGATTCAATTATTTATTTAGGATGGGCTCACAGATCTTTCTTTTATATTTTGGGCTGCAGTCCAATAATATTTTATTTATTTGGCTGCTCAGATTTTTACCTCTAGTCATCAGAAGCTCTTTCAGTTGCCTCCTGTGCCCTTTGGAGCACTCCATCAATGTGAAGGGAATGGTGCAGAGGTTATTTATTTGTTTGTTCTGAGCACTTTAAGATGCTTCAGGCTCATCTTGTATAGTTCCTGTCCCAGTTTTGGAAACAGCCATTTCTCCAACGAGTGTTGATTCCCTTTAATAGACAATGGTACTAGAAAATAATATCTGGGTACTAGGTATGCTCGTGGCTACTATGTTGTTGTCTCTTTTAAAGCCCTTTCAGGTAACAGAAAAAAGAAATATATGTATGTATACTAACTCGTGTGTGTGTGTTTCTGTAAGTAATTATCTTTATGTTATGTTAAACGTGGATTTTTACTGATGTTTTCACTGCTCAATTATTAATGCATAAATCCTCCTAGAATCCCACTCCCCTTGCTTCTCTATAAATTCCAATTCCAACAATAAGAAAATTTGCTACCCCCATCTATCATCCATTTACTATTTTGTTCTATTCCAATAGATATACATAGAGATACCAGAATTGTTAGCCTATACTCCTTATAAAGTAGGATACACTTTACCAACTGGAGTGCAGTGCTTTAATGCAGTTCTTTTGTCTTTAGTTAGCAGCATCATTTACTTCCAAAGTTATTCAGGCCAGCACCTTTTCCCCTCCCTCTATAGGGAATTTGTTCCATGAATTTGATAAACAAATCAATTCTCTTATCATCATCTGCACTTGTTCCTGGGATCCCTGTACTCTCAAAATATTTTTTCAATTTGTACACGATTATGGCTAAAATGTGAGGGCTTACTATGTGCCAGACATTTTCTAAGAGTTATACAAATATTTAACACTTTTTTTTTTATCTTTACAACAACCTGTAAGAGGAAAGTATTATTATTTACATTCTTAAGAAAAGAAAACCAAAACACTGAGTGCTTAAGTAATTGTCTTAGGTCACATGGCTGAAAGCAGCAGAGTTAGGATTTGAGCTCAGAAGTCTTGGTCCAGAGAACATACACTTCACTGCCTTGGGAGAATCTCTGTGCACATGTTCAAACTTTTCCTTGTTGGATGATATGCTGTGAACATTTTACTATGTTTAAAGGGCTCGTAGAGTCACTGTACCAACTTAATATTGTCACTGGCACTAAATGAGTATCTTAGACTCCTGTTTCTCTCCTTGTACAGAGAGCTTATAAGTCACTAATGTTATAAAAAATATTAACTGGTCATCTGTGCTTGCTGCAACCTGAAGCCTATGACTCCTATACCTTCAGGTCCACTTACTATATCAGGTTTTGCTTTGTTTTATTTTGGTTCTATTAGAGGCATTCTACCTCTGAGTTACACCCCTACCCTATTTTATTTTTTATTCTGAAACAAGGTCTTGCTAACTTGCTGAGGGCCTTGCTAAGTTTCTGAGGCTGGCCTTGAACTTTTGATCTACTTGTCACAGCCTCTCAAGTACTGTCATTTTTATTTTATATTTACTCTTGATTGTTACATATTTGAGTAGAGAACATTTGCAAAACAGGGCCTTCAACAGCCTCAGACCTTTAATTCTTTTCATCTTCCTCCTTTGACCATCAAACTCTTTTCCCTTGTCCTATTTGCCCAGAATCCAACATGTATTTATTAATTTTTTTTTTTTTTTTTGGTACTGGGGATTGAACTCAGGGGCATTCTACCTCCAAGCTACACCCTCAGCCCTATTTTTTATTCTTTGTTTTGAAACAGGGTCTCACTAAGTTGCGGAGGGTCTCACTAAGTAGCTGAGGCTGGCCATGAACCTGAGATCCTCCTGTCTCAGCCTCCTGAATGCTGGGATTACAAGTATGCGCCACCACACCCAGCTTATTGATTGTCTTTTTAATGAGCAAGATACTGTGCTAGATACAGTGTGTATAAAAACAAATAAGGCATAATTCCTCTGTCTGAGGAACTTACGGGGAATTAGCCACACAAACAGCTTAAATTATAATGCAATGTGATATAAGTACTGACATGAGATACAATCATATGCTACAAGAATATTCATGACAAAGTATTTATATTTGCTTTAGGTGGGGCTTAGAAAGGCAGACATGATGGGAATTGAAAAACCAGTGGACTTTTCTTAAATTTTAAGGAGAAGGGGAAGGTATTCAGTGAATGGGGGAAACATAAACACTTGCTTGAAGGCCTCAGAGTTCATAGCAGATTCAAAAATTAGTAGGGCAGTTTGGATGTGATACAGAGGATAAAAGAAATTGGTAATATAAAGGCAGCATATAAATCTCAGAAGTTAAGTTGGCCAAACTTTGGAAGTGGTTTCCAGGGTAGCAACGGATCAGAGAGAGAAATAAAGAGGTATAGCTCACTACTACCACCCCAGTTGTTTTTACTTCTCTTGCATATCATCCAACCCTACATATATCACTTTCTTTCATAAAGATTTTTTTACTGTAATAGCATTTGAAAACCTCTACCACTTTTTAGACAAGGACTCTTTTTTTCCAGTAAAATGACTTTATTTTTGCCTTAAAATCCATTAAATTGACATTCTATGCACATATATGTTTTAATATTACACATTCAAGCAAAAAGCACACTAAAACAAATTATCTTATACAATAGTTTCTAGGAAAATGATATTACATGGAACAAATTTGAAATGCATGCTCTATGCTATGTGGATGGACCTGAATGTTTTGCTTTGGTTACAGATGGCAAGCAAGAGGGATAAAGAGGCATCTTTTTCTACTGCTTTTCATTCTTATACATGCATGTCCATGTTTTGAAGCACATATTTTTCTACCCAACTCTCTTTCCTTTATCTCAAAGCCTTCCATATCAGGTAGTTGTTTTAGGGTTAAAGTCTCCAGGGGAAGAGGACTGTTAAGCACATATGCTTCTAATATTGCATGTCTGTCCAGTGTTCCAAAAACTAAATTTCCACCACCTTTCAAAGAGTGATTCTTCACCCTCTTCCTGTACCCACCATCTATCAATCTTTCTATTCCTTTGTAAATGTAATAAAACTTCATTACATTGCTTTACATGTATCTATTCACTTTCAAATTAATTATTTTTATAAGTACGTTTTATTACTCAGTTGATATATGTGTGAGAAAACTATTGCATGTCTTAGATTGGTTTGAACTTTTCATTTAAGTGGCATTGTTTCTAGGAACAAAGTAAGGGCACTACAGAAGGAATAAATGCATTTGGATTCTACATAAGGCCTCATTTGCAAAAGTGCCATTAGTATCTTAAAAAATAAATTAATGCTTGTTCTGTAATTCCAAGAAAATAATTCAATTTCAAGCAGAAACAGATACAAATGCCCCCCAGTATCCACAGAGAAGTATTTCCAGGACCCCATGCAGATGCCAATATCAACTATGCCCAAGTTCCTAATATAAAACTGTGTAATATTTGAATATTACCATCACATAGCCTCTCATATCCTTTAAACATCTCTAGATTACTTATAATGCCTAATATAATGTGAAAGCTATGTGAATTCGTTTTCAGTATAAGTACGTTATACTGTATTGTTTAGTGCATAACAAGAAAAATGTCTAGACATGTTTATTACAGACACAATTTTTTCCAAATATTTTTATCTATGGTTAGTTGAATTCATGGATGTACAATCAGCAGATAGAGAGGGACAACTCTATTTTATTGGAATAAATATTGTATTGGTTATTTTATCAAAGGACTTGACAAACAACCAGTCTGTAAAGAAATTAGTAAGGGGCACTGGCAATCTCAGTAACCAGAGATTCGGGACCATTTTTAAAATTTGTGTTGCCATTCTTGTCTGCCTTATTCTTATCCATCCCTGCATCAGATTAAAATTCTAAGCGATATCTATCAGGCATAAGGAGAGTGCTCTACATAGAAAAAAATAGTAAGGGCCCACAGATTCTATCAATAGCCTACCAGTATGTACATGCACATACACAAACACGCAGGCATTTTCGATTTTACTTCATTTATAAAATATAGAAATACCCTTAGTCGACATTCTGAATCTATCACAAATAGAAAAATTATATCAGCACCATAAAGTCTAACTTAATGCCAATTTTGTGCATTCATCTTTATATCTGGAATCTTTATATGCCTTTGTTTCTGTAGGTAGTCATAAAGTTTTACCAGATATTTGTATTCCCTTCACAATTCTTTTTGTGAATTTCTGTTGTTGTTGTTTTTCTAAACATCTCTTAGCAAGGGTGGCCTTCTGGTGCACATTTACATGGGGCATAGATATTACTAGCCTTAATTTATTCTGAGACTTCCATTTGGGCAAACCATTAGCCAGTGCCTATGCATCAGTATAGAAACTCTTCTCAGGTTATTTTTCTTTAAATAGCTAGTAAATAAAGAGAGATGCAACTTGAAAATATGCCTACTGGAAGAACTCTCTCTGCTTTTTGGGTCTACACCTGAGCAAAACTATAATTCAATAGCTGTCTATTCTAGTTACTAGAGAAAAAAATCTGAAAACCAAGCCAGTTTATCTAGTAAAGAAAATATCAATGCAGCTATTGCTACGAGTTTAGGAAGTACACTTTTAAGTGTTAGACATGAATTAAATCACTCAATTTCTTCCACAAGGCAGACTACTATCTATTCATCAAAATCATTATTCTTCCTGATATTACCTCTAAGCTGTATCTACCAGTTCACTTTGTAGTTAAATGTGATCATATGGCTGTGTTTTAACAAATGGAATATATATAGTCAAAGGATGGCTGCCATTTCAAGCCAAGGCATTTCAGAGTATTTGTGCTTCTTTGGCAATCTCTTTTCCTCATTGTTACTATGAGGATGTAGAGAGTGAGCATGCCCCAGGAAATGTCAGAGACTTAAGGGGTAAAGTTCATGAATGTCTGAGTCACTGTGTGCATAAATTCCATTGTCTCAGTCAATATTCTCACTGCTATAATCCAAACAACTAACACAACTTAACAGGAAGAAATATTTATTTTTTCACAGTTTTGAAGATTTAGAGGTTCAATCCATACCAGGCTAGGTCTGTGGGGCTCAAGGCATGGTGTCAGGAAGCAGTGAAAGGGAGACTATGGGCTATGATCTCACATCATGGAGGTCAGAAGAAGAAAGAGAGCAGGGAGGAGGAGAGACCTTATATAACTCCCGAGGCCACACCCTCAGGGACCCTACTCAGCAACAAAGCCCCACTTCCAACATTGCTACCTTGTTTCTGTGAGGGCTAGAGACACATTTTAAATCCAAACCATTACACTCCACTCCTGGCTCCCTAGACCCCATGACCACCTCACAGTGCAGAACACATTTAGTCCATTTCCAAGATTGCCCATATTCTTAGAAGTTCCAGCATCACTCAAAAGTTGAAAGTCTCCCCTGAGACTCTATGTAATCTCTTGTTTGTCAGCCCCTATAAAAAAGCCACAACTGGAAGTTCAATTTAAAAATTTCAGGCAATTGAGGTAATTTCTTATGCCTCTTTATTAGTAGTATTCATAGTATATTTTGTAGTTAAGTAAGAACATTGTCATATATTGAGAGTCAAGGGATGGGGGAATGATGATGAGTTTGAGGAGAGTGGCAAATGATTGCAGTAGTTTCTCTGGGGAACTGGAAATGCACTGGAAGGGTAAAATTACTATAAATTTGTAGTAACCATCCCTTTGCACACAACTAAGAAATAATGAACTTGACTAGAATTGAAGCCAAATGGCCATGAAGCCTATGGTCCTTCTCCTGCACTACACTGTCATTTGTACCTTTTGCTGTTCTTTATGTCTTTTGTAAATAAAAAAACTGTGGAGTATTAAACTATCTTCCAGGTATTAAAATGGATCTGCAGTGGTAGAATCTGAATAAATATTATTTTTACTTAAGTAATCACAGAAAATGATGAGGCAAATACAGGAGATGGCAGAGAAGATACAGCAGTTGCAGTAATGAAAGACCTTACATAGATCTTAGAATGAGGAGCATACACCAATACCGTGCAAAATTATAGATCCTGTGTGTTTCTCTCTAGTGTTATGGAAGAGTATAAGACATACTATAATTTCATCAGATATTCACAGGAAAAGGTGAGAAGATTAATTTTCCTAGTATTAAATATTTTCTATTATTGAAAACACCAATTTTTCAGTGTCACAAAACAAAGACTATGCAGACTTGGCATCTTATCTTTGGCAGGATAACTTTTCACTCTGTGTAGGGATTGGGAACTGTCATACAATACTATTTCACACAAGATTAACAATTCTTATTCCTTAGTTGAGACAACACCTCAAATACAGAATCAACTACACTGCATTATTTTTTCCAGTACTCACTGTGTCCCCTAAGAGTGATCAACCTAAGATGTGTAATATGAAACTTCTATGTGAACCGTTAACTTCCCACACATGGGGCAAACCACAGTGTCTCTTAATGCACTCATGGTATCAAAATGCATAAATGTCACATGCAGCTGCACTCTCCCATTCAGTACCAATCTGGTATTATAATAAGGAAATTATAATGTAGGGCATAAGGGAAATCATAGTACATCCTCACATCCTGCTTACTACTGCTTTATGATTTCATAAAGGCTTTTTTTTTCAATCAAAACCCCCTTCCTCACTTGTAATCCCAGCATTTGGGAGGCTGAGACTGGAGGATCCAGGTTTGCGGCCAGCCTCAGCTGCTTATGAGGCTCTCTGCAACTTAGTGAGACCATGTTTCAAAATAAAGAATAAAAAATAGGGCTGGGGCTATAGCTCGGAGGTAGAATGCCCCTGGGTTCCATCACCAGTACCACAAAACAAAACAAAAAAACCTTCCTGGGTTTGAATAATTAGATCGTAACCAAGAGATAAGATCAAAATTAGAATTTAGGACTCCAAAATATTAATAACTAATGAGTTTACCATTTACCATTAAACACTTTAACCATTGCTAATGGGGAATATTACGTTCCTTCTAGTTCCAAATGAAATATAAATAATAAGAATAATTTAGGAAACTTATCTTCAGGACTGGCTCTTAACTCATATTAACATTCATGAGAGATTTGCAACTACTGGACTTTGAAAGACAAATGGAGCATTTAAACTATTTTTTTTGTACTGGGGATTAAATCCAGGGGTATTAAACCTCTGAGCTACACCCCAAGCCCTTTTTATTTTTATTTATTTATTTTTTTGTTTTAAAACAGGGTCTCACTAGGTGGCCTAAATCTCACTACTTGCTGAGGCTGTCCTTGAACCTGTGATCCTCCTCTCTCAGCCTCCCAAATACAGGGATTACAGGCATGGACCTTCTTTAAAAGGAAAAGTTCCAACTATAAGATTAGACCGTCAAAAAGGCTTCACATCCTTTGGGAAGATCTCCCAAAGTGATATGGCTAGGCTGTATGGTGGCTCCATTTCAAGTGTTTTAAGGATCCTCCATACTGATGGTCATAGCTATACTAATTTGCAATTCCACCAGTGTATGAGTTCCTATTTCTCCACATACTTGCCATCATTTGTTGTTTGTAATCTTGATTATTGCCATTTTAACTGGAGTTAGATGGACTCTTAGTGTCGTTTTGATTTCCAATTCCCTGATTGCTAACCATGCTGAGTATGTTTTCATATATTTGTTGTCCATTTGTATTATTCCTTTTGAGAAGTATCTATTCAGATTCATTACTCATTTTTATTGGGTTCTTTTTTAGTATTTTTAAAAATTCTTTATATATTCTAGATATTAATCCTTTATTAGAGGAGTAGCTGGTGAAGATTTTCTCCCATTCCATAGGCTCTCTCCTTAGGTTCTTGATAGTTTCCTTTGCTGCACAGAGATTTTTAATCTGATGCAGTTCCAGGTTTTTATTTTTATTTTTATTTCCTGAGCTCTGGAGAAGGGGTCATTTTAAAGAAGTGTCTATAAGTGCCTATGTGTTGGAGAGTTGGCCCTATGCCTGCTTCTAATAGTTGCAAAGTCTCTGATCTGGAGGGAAACACACAACAAATTCTGTGTGCATTCATGTATTTGTCACCTTGAACCTTACAATGATGTATAATTGCCATGAGCCAATGAAAAAAGAAAAAAGTCTCTGCTCTAAAACCCAGCTCATTTCCTCATTTCCTTCATTGTGTGTGTGTGTGTGTGTGTGTGTGTGTGTGTGTGTGTCTTTTATTTTCCTCAGGGCTTTATAGAAATTTCTATCACTTGCAATCTGTTCCTTTTAGTTATATAAATCTATTTTCTCTTCAACCAACATTTTTCTTTTCTTTTCTTTTTTTTTTTTTTTTTGCGTTACTGGGGATTGAACTCAGGGGCATTCTACCTCCGAGCTATACCCCCAGCCCTATTTTTTTTTTATTCTTTATTTTGAAACCGAGTCTCACTAAGTTGCGGAGTGCCTCACTAGGTAGCTGAGGCTGTCCGCGAACCCGGATCCTCCGGTCTCAGCCTCCCGAATGCTGGGATTACAAGTGTGCGCCACCACGCCCGGCCATTTTTCTTTTCTTGACTTAAAAAAAAAAGAACAAACAAAGCTTTATTTTTTCAAAAGGTCTTCCCAATACTTTGATTTGCAATTTCTTCAGATACTTTGATTTGCAATTTCTTAACTCTCATTAATATTTTGTATTAAATTAAAAATAACATCACATTATTTTGCCCCAAAGACATCTTTATTAATTGCTTAAAAATTTTACAAAATTAAAGTGTAAGCCTTGCAGCAACCATATGGATGCACTACCTCCAGGATACTCAGTTTTTACATACTTCTTCATATTTCACAAAATATAGAAAAATATGTTATTTAAAAGTATAAGAAATTAGTAGAATTTCTGATGCTATAGCATTTCTAGAACAACTCTAAGATCACAAAACAAGTCTCAACATATTTTTAAAAATCGAAATTATATCAAATATCTTTTTACCACAGTGCAATAAACTAAAAATCAACAAGAAAAATTTTAGAAACTACAAACACATGAAAATTAAACAACTCACCTTTGAACAACCATTGGCTTGAACAAAGAAATCAAGAAGATAATTTAAAAATTTATGGAAGCAAAGGAAAATGGAGGTACAACATCCAAACCTGCAGGATATAAAAAAGCTGTACAAAGAAAGAAATTTATATCAATCAGTATGCACATAAAAAAATTAGATCTCTGGTAAACAATCCATTGCTGCATCTCAATGAACCAGAAAAACAAGAATAATTGAAATAAAAAATTACTAAAAGAAAAGAAATAATACAGTTAGAACAAAAATAAATGAAATGGTTGCTAAAAATAAATAATACAGAAGCAACAAAATAAAGAGCTGATTCTTTGAAAAGATAAAATAGACAAACTCTCATCTAGACTAACTAAATAATACTAAAAAATACAATCATAGATGAAAAGGGAGGCATTATAACTGATACAAAAAAGTACAAAAGATCATTAGAAATTTATTATGAACAATTTTATACCAACAAATTTGATAACCTAGAAGAAATAGACAAATTCCTAGACACATACACCTTACCAGGGCAGAATCATGAAGAAATAGAAAATCAGAACAGACCAAAAACAAGTAACACTACTGATTAAATAATAATCCTGTCATCAAAGCAAAACACAAGTCCAGAAGCCTTCACTGCTGAATTCTACCAAACATAAAGAAGTAATCTCACTTCTCCTTAAGTCATTCCAAAAATAGAAGCAGAAGAAATTCTTTCAAATACACTCTATGGGGCTGATATTACCCTTATATTAAAAGTAGATATGGATGAACACACACACACACGCACACAGAGGAAAAAAAAAAAAAACAAACTACAGATCAATGTCCTTGAGGAACATAGGCACATAAATCTACTGAATACTAGCAAAGCAAATCCAGCAGCACATTAAAAAGATTATTGATGCAATCAAATTGTATTCATCATAGGGATACAAGGATGTTCAATATAAACAAATCAATAAACATTAAATATCATATCAATAGAATGGAGGGCAAAAACAATAACGTCACCTCATGTGGAAAAACACTTGATATGATCCAACATCCTTTCATGATAAAAATGCTGAACAAATTAGGTATAGAAGGACCATACTTTGACATAGCAAAGGCTATTTATAACAAGGCAAACACTAACATTATGCTGGAAGCTGAAAGCTTCCTCTC
>PVLC010009787.1:40491-53125 GCA_004027655.1 Graphiurus murinus
AAATAAATAAATAAATAAAACACCTAGGAATAAATTTAACCAGAGAGATGAAAGATCTCTATGCTGAAAACTATAAAACATTGCTATAAGAAATTGAATAAAACACCACAAATCTGTTTATAGATTTGAAGAATCAATATTATTCAAATGCCCATACTACACAAAGTGACTTACAGATTAAATGCAATATGTATCAAAATACCAATAACATTCTTTACGGAACTAGGATAAAGCTCTAAAATTTATATAAACTACAAAAGACCCAAAGAGTTAAAGTATTCTTGAAGAAAAATAATAAAACAGGAGACATTATACTACCTCACTTCAAAACACACTACAAACCTTTGATAATTTTAATAATACAAAAAACAAGCCAGTGTGGTTGCACACCCCTGTAATCCGAGTACTGGGACAAGAGAATTGCAGGTTTGAGGCATGCCTCAGCAACTGAGCTAGGTCCCTCAGCAATTTACCGAGAACCTGTTTCAAAATAAAATAGGAATGGAGGTATAACTTGCAGGTAGAATGCCTCTGGGTTCAACTTTAATAAATAAAAAAAAGCATGACATTGGTATAAAAACAAGCACACAGACCAATGGAACAGAATATAGAGAGAATAGAGAGCCTAGAAGTTAACTCACATGTCTATAGCCAATTGATATTCAACAGAGGTTTTAAGAAAATGCCTTGGAGAAAGTACAGTCTTTTCTGTAAATGGCACCAGGAAAATTGGATTTCCACATGCACGAGAACGAAGCTAGAACCATTTTCTCACTAGTTACAAACGAGGATACTACTGGAATAAAACTTAGAGGAAGAACTTCAGGGCATTGGAATGTGAAGGATTTTTTGGAAAAGGCCCCAAAACATGGGAAACAAAAGCAAACATAAGCAAATTGGGTAACATCAAAATAATAAGCTTCTGTACAGCAAAGGAAACAATCAGCAGAGTACAGAGATTACCTACAGATTGGGAGAGATTACCTACAGATTGCATACTGTACATCTGACAAGGGGTTGATGTCTAGAATATATCACCATAATAAATCCAATAACAAAACAACAACAACAACAATACAATTAAAAATGGGCTATAGATCAAATAGATACTTCTTTTTTTTTTCAGTACTGGGGATTGAACTCAGGGGCATTCTACCTCCAAGCTATACCTCCAGCCCTATTTTTTATTCTTTATTTTGAAACAGGGTCTCACTAAGTTGCGGAATGCCTCACTAGGTAGTTGAGCCTGGCAGTGAACCTGGATCCTCCTGTTTTAGTCTCCCAAATGCTGGGATTACAAGCGTGCACCACCACGCCTGGCTAAATAGATACTTCTTGAGATATACAAACGGCAACAGGCACATGAAAAAATTCTTGACACATTAATCATAAAGGAACTACAAATCAAGACCACCATACGATATCACCTCATCCCAGTAAAAATGGCTATTTTGGGGGGACACCATTCCCTTTTCTTCCTTTCTTTCTTTCTTTCTTTCTTTCTTTCTTTCTTTCTTTCTTTCTTTCTTTCTTTCTTTCTTTCTTTCTTTCTTTCTTTCTTTCTTTCCTTAATATATACTTTAGTTGGCACATTGTAGTCTCACATCATAATGTAGTTCAGGATGACAGTGACATACAAGCATACAGCACTTGGTAATCTTACCCTAGGTTCCCTCCCTACTCCCTCCCCCTTTCCCATACATTAGATTGAGATTGGCATTGGTATTTCCACGCTTGCACATAATGCCCATGGAAGCGTTTTCTCCATTAATTCTTCCTCTTCCCAACATCCATCCACCTCCGCTAGATTCCCTCTATCGCTCCACTGGGGTTTCTCTGCCATTATCTAAAGTCCTTCTTGTATCCCAATTACTCCCTAGATTTGTGTATAAGAGAAAACACATGACTCTTTACTTTCTGTGACTGGCTAATCTCATTTACTATAACATTCTCCGGGTCTATCCATTTTCCTGGAAATGATATGATTTTGTTCTTTATTGCTGAGTAGAACTCTATTATGTGAATATCCCGTATTTTTGTAAGTCATTCTTCTGTTGATGAACACCTTGGATGGTTCCATGATTTGGCTATTGTGGATTGTGTGGTTATAAACACAGATATACATGTATTACTATAATATTCTGATTTCAGTCCCTTTGGAAAAATACTCAATAGTGGTATAGTTGGATCATATGGTGGATCCATTCCCTATTTAAAAAATGGCTATTATTAAAAAAGACTAAAGACAACAAGTGCTGGTGAGGATATGGAGAAAAGGGAACCCTTATAAACTGTTGGTGAGAATGTAAATTAGTATTGCCCTATGGAAAACTGTGGAGGTTTCTTAGAAAATTTAAAAATGGAATCACTATATGATCCAACAATCTCACTACTGGGTACATATGTAAAGGAAATGAAATCAGTATATCAAAGAGGTATCTACACTCCTATTTTCATTGCAATACTATTAACAATAGCCAAGAAATGGAAATAATCTAAGCATCCATTAAATTGATGAATAGACAAAGAAAATGTGCTACATCTAGGCATGGGGGCACATGCCTGTAATTCCAGTATTTGAGAAGCTGAGATAGGAGGATTGCAGGTTCAAGACCAGCCTCAGCAACTTAGCAAACTCTCAGTATCTGAGTGAGACCCTATTACAAAAAACAAAAACAAAACAAAAAAATGAGAGTGTAATTTAAAGGTAAAAACGCCCTGGGTTTAATCACTAGTACCACAAAACCAAATAAAAGAAATTGCTACATGAGCAGTGGTATACTATTAAGCCATAAAAAAGAATGAAGTTTTGTCATTTGCAGTATCAAGAACGAAACTGTGTTAAGAAAAATAAACCAGGCATAAAGAGACAATTACTGCATGATCTCACTCATTTGCTGAATCTAAAGAAGTTGATCTTAGAAGCTGAGAGTAGAGTGGTGCTTAACATGGCACCAGGCATGAGGCTCTGAAACGGAGCTGTAGAATATCTTACTGTCTACAAGTATGAGTACGTATGGAGGAATAACTTTTAATAGAAAAGCATACAAGTGCCTGAATGGTGGGACACACCTGTAATCCCAGTATTTGGGAGGCTGAGATAGGAGGATTGTAGCCTTGACACCAGCCTTAGCAACCTAGCAAGAGCCTGTTTCACAATAAAAAATAAAATAGGACTGGGGGTATATGTAGCTCAGAACTCAGAAGTAGAATGCCCTTGGGTTGAACCTCCAGTACATCACACACACACACACACACACACACACACACCATGGCACACAAGTTTATAAACTGTTTATTTATTGCTATTTATTGCTTGCTGGGCATGAGTACATATTTGACTGTGTTGGGACTACTGACGTCAAGGAAAATGTGATTCCTTTGTGGAGCTCATTTTCATGCTAAGATTTGGGCAATCCAAGAGGCTTCTGGTTGCAGCCAATATCTGACCTGAGTTAGAAGAAGAAGCAGACTTAAGCAGGAGAATAAGTGGGTAGAAAGGAAGACATTCAAATCAATCTCCTCCTCTTCCCCTGTCAAAGCCTCAGGCACAAGAAAACATGATGCATCTGAGGAAATACAAGTGGAACTGGAAGGCAAGAAGTGCCAGAAAACCTCTGAAACCTCTGTTGGCAGGAGAGGATTAAATTCTGTGTGGACTTGCTGGCGTGCTAAGGTGCTCAGGCTTCTTCCTAATGCAGTAGCTACCTAATGAGTGTGTGTGTGTGTGTGTGTGTGTGTGTGTGTGTGTGTGTGTGTGTGTTATTGTGGATTGAACGCAGGGACATTCTACCTCTGAGCTATACCCCCAGCCCTATTTTATTTTTTTCTTTGAAACAAGGCCTTGCTAAACTGCTGATGCTAGTCTTTCTGTTTCAGCTTCCCAAGTACTGGGATTATAGGTGTGCACCACGATGCCTGGCCCCCCACTGAACAATTTTAAGCAGAAGAGTGATTTGTTGTAGGAAAGTCATTTGGTGTACTGTGCACAATCTGTTGGGGAAGGAAAAAGAAGGTGTCAAACTCCAAGAGAGTTGAGAGACTACTGTTGCAATCCTTGTGTGGTATGACAGGTGTCTGCCCAAAGGAATGGAGTAATAGTCAGATTTGAGAGGACTAACAAGGAAGGAAAAGGTGGGATCTAGGTGGATTTGTGTAGCTCATTTGGGGGAACTAGCTGATTGTGCCACCTCTTAATAACGGGGAGCATGGAGAGGGCCAAGGCTCAGGAGGGGTGCCTGAGTTAGAGATTACTCTAGGTCTTATACTGCCTTACTTTAGCAATGCAACTTCACCTACATTCAGTTAACTCTGGCTCGGATAGTATTGCTGGCCAGGAGTAAAACTTTATTTCCGGTGCTAGATTTAGATTAACAGGGGGAACTTGAATTATTGGCCTCTGGAAGCCACTGACTCTAGAGGAGAAATTCTTCCTTCAGCAATATTGGGCTCTAGTCCATTTGGAACAACAACAGAAAAGCTGGAAGAGGAAAAGACAAAAGCTTCATTTGGATATTGTTAAAGGAAAAAGGATATTTTTAAATTGACTAAATAAAGAGGAGTTAATGCACTTTATAGCAAAACTCCCTTTTACATATAGTTACTGAGTACTAAAGAAAAGAATTTTAGGTGGAAAGTTTGTACAGTTCTTAAATTTGAGCCTTGACACTAAAGTGCATTCTGTAGATTTATTAAATTTGTTACACTTAAATATTACCTTGCTAAATATAACTCTCAATTCTATGCTCTTTTTTTTTTAATGCTTTTTGTTTATTTGGGGGTTTTTGTTTGTTGTTGTTATTGTTTATTTTTTGTTTTGGTACTCGGGATTCAAACCAGGGGTATTCTATCTCCGAGCTATACCCCCAACCAGATTTTATTTTTTGTTTGGAAACAAGGTCTTGCTTAGTTGCTGGGAATCTTGCTCAGTTCCAGAGACTGGCCTTGAACCTGCAATCCTCTTGTTCAACTTCTCAAGTGCCGGGGATTACAGGCGTGTGCCAAACATTCGGTTTTGTGACTCAATGAGGAGGAAAAAAGATAGGATCTTTAGTCTTTGTTCCTGCAAATCACCATGAGTCTGTAGTGGTATTTATGACTTTCTTCCCCCACCAAGCATTTCTGTTTGCTTTTCCCTCTGCTCGTACCTCTACTGGCTGGGATTCTTTGCCCAGTGGAGCCACTCCCACCTTCATTCCTGAGGGATCTAAGCATTTGGTGGTTCTGCCTAAATAGATTGCCAGAGCCTCAGAGCAAGCCTCAGCAGTGGACATGGAAACAACGTGAGAAAGCATTCTGGGCTTTCTACTCCCTACCCCCATCGTAGAAGAGAAATCCTGTTTTTCCTTGGGAAAGAGAATCAATCAGACCAGACTAAAACACTCCTTTTTTCCCCTTCGTCTTCATAATGGCATAAAGAGTATAAAGTAGCTAAGTTGAGGTTGTAGCTCCATTAAGTGCTGAATGCGTTCCTCTTTTTCTATAATTGCCCCACCAGCAGAGCCTGGAGATAATGGGCTGGATGAAAAGCACCATCTATAATTAGGTAAATAGCACTGTCTTCCTAGCCCTTGCTTCCTCAATGGATACAGTTTAGTTTTGGGAAAAACAAACAAACAAACAAACAGAATTATTTACTACTCGCTAGTTCAAAACAGTAACTGCATGGCAGAGCTGTACACTTAATTTTCAAGGTACTTATTTCTCACAATGACTTTAGTCTATTTTTACTACCTTCTGTCTCTTTGTAAGACCAGTTGACTTTAGATGATGGACACAGGGTAAAACCATTTCTAGTGTAAAATAAGTGCCTTGGTCAGGAGCCATGGTGTGGAGTATGCCATGGCTTGGCTTACTTTGAGGTAGACAAAATGCCAATTAGATCCCATTCTATGGATAATACTAGTATCCCACATCTTCAGGAATTAGTGTCAGCTCTTGAGCAGTGTTCTATATATCTCTAAATATTTGTATATTTTTATTTTGCTATAACATAGTTGGTAAATGTCAAAAGTCACACAGCTAGTAAGTGGTGGAACCAGAATTTGAGTTCCAGAATATAAGTGCTTGTGCCTATGTGGTACATCTCTGCTCTATATTCATCACTGATGAGTCTATTGTCTTTTATATCATTAGCCTCTTCTTTATTAAAAGAGTCTCTTGGATATTGCAAAGTAACCTTGTTCTAGAGGGTGAGAGGTCAAGAATTTAATCTCAGCCTCGCATGGTAGCCCATGTCTATAATCCCAACACTTGGGAAGCTGAGATATGAGGATTGTAGGTATGAGGCCAGCTTCAGCAACTTAGTGAGACCCTGCTTCAAATGTTAAAAAAAACAGGTGTGTTAGGGGGGTGGAACTCAGAGGTAGAATGCTCCTGAGTTCAATCCCCTGATAAAATAACACTAATAATAATAATAATAATAATAAATTATATATTAATAATAATAGTGTATTATGATTATTATTTATTTCTGTTTTGATGGCATTCTTTACCAGATGCTATTTTATTCAACTATATAAAGTAAGACTTTAGCCAGTCGTTCTTTTATTTAAATCCCATAGGTCCCCATAGTTGATGAACCATTTAAAAAAGTATCTAGGCTGGAACATTCTATCATGATAATTGTGCTTCTTCTCCCTTTGTGGATTAAATGCCACATCATGTACATCTTACTGAAATTAGGGTGGCCAATCCATTGGGAATTCCTCCTCTTATGAGCATCCCCAAGAAAATTATCATTAAAGCACTTCCCTATGATGCTGGTGCCATTCTCTCTGCTGTATACCACAAACCTTGGTGAAGGAAGTGAATTCCTGGCCCTCCCGGGAATGTAGGAGTGGGTTAGACAGTTCCCACATGGTAAATCCATTGTGGTCTTCCTAGTTGTGAAGTCTTTGCACTTCTTCCTTTTCAACATACCTAGGAATGTCTGGCATCTCAATAGATGGGGTGTGGAAAAATAAATCCTCATTATACCTACAGATGTAGTCGATAAGAAAAACAAATTATACTTTTTTTTTTTTAAAGTAAGCACATGTACACACTTTTAGAAGTCACATAAGACAAGGCTTATGACAACAAGCAGCATTCCCCAATACAACCCCCACCCTCACCTTCTCCCAGGAACACTGATTTTCAATTCTTAGCCTTTTCTTATACTATATTTCTAAATGACCTCTTTTTTCTGCTTTCTTGATTTGTCATTTTGGATATTATTTATTAATTTCAAACTATGGAAGACAATTATTTGGGCTTCTTTTTTACTCTACTCACCACCAGTGACCATAATTTATATCTCTCATCACTTTCAAGATAGGTATAGAATAACTTTGGTTAAATCAATGTTGAATGTCTACATTCCTTTGAGTACATTTATATTGTCAACAGCTGAGTTTGTATAATTGTGACAGTTTACTTCTTATAACGTTTTTTGTTTTTGTTGGAATTGATAATGAATTCTTTTTACATGTTTGCTTATTTTACATATACTTACTACTAATAATTGCCAAATTCTTCTACTGATATAAGAAACTCCTTACAATAAAGTCATAAATCAAACACAACAGAAAATTGAGTCTTGTTTTTTTCCCTTGAGGAACATCTTTTCTTGAGATCTCAGTCTTCCCACAACATTCGCTCTCTACAATTATGACACCACGAGCCTCCTGGAGGTTTTTGTCACATTAAAGCTGGAAATTCTCCTTACCTTGCTCCTATATTGAATCTCGCCATGTGCCATATCCCTCTATTTGGATTTTACACCTTCTTTTTTGTGGAGCATATGGTACTAAGTAATACTTGTAGGTGATTACTTATAGGCAAACTCACTCTTGTATTATTGCTATAGTTTGAATCTTGAGTGTTCCCCACATGTATTAAAAGCTTGGTTCCCCAATGTGGTGCTATTGGGAGTTTGTGGAGACTTTAAGAGATGGAACCTACTGGAAGGTTTTCTGGTCATTGGCAGCATGTACTTAAAGTGGATTCTGGGGCCCTGGGGCCCTCCTAACTTCTTTTTGCTTCCTGAACATATGAGCAATTTTGCTCCTGCCATGATGTACTGTCTCAACACCAGTCCCAAAGAATGGAGCCAATTTATCATGGCTGAAATATCCCCAACTATGTGCCAAAAGAGCTTTTTTTCTTTATAAGTTGTCTCTGGTATTTCATTATAGTGATGGAAAGTTGACTAATAATTTTCTTCTAACTTCTAGTCTGAAGTCGTATTTCTTCATCTTTTTTGAATTTAACTTTATGAAATTCATAGTATTTTCTTTATGTGAATGCACAGTGTTCTAGAATTTGTTATTAAAAATGTAAACACGCATAAAAATTCATATTCTTTTATAGTAAATACCTATATTCCTTTCCCTTGTATTCTACCTTAATGTTTCACTACACTCTTATTATCTCATATCTGCTCACCTATCCATTCTTTCCATCCATCAAGCCATTTTGATTTTTTGGTGAATCTCAAAGTAAGCTGCAGAAATTAGAAATTCTCTCTCTAGATAGTTCAGCATACATATAACCAAAAGTTTAATATTTATTTACAGTCCTTGTTTTGTGGTAAAAATTTCATGTTATTAGATGTACAAATCTCAAGTCTACCACTGAGTTTTGTCCCTTCAAATACCTATCAAAACATAGGATATCAACATCATAATAGATAGTTCTATCATTTCTCCTCCAGTCATGCCTACCCCTATCTCCTGGAGATAACCATTGTTCTGACTTTTCCTCATCATAGATTTGTTTTAGTACTCTAGAACTTCGTGCGAATGGAATAATATAGCCTTTATCCCTTTGGGAGTGTTTTTTTCAATCTGCATGCTTTTTTGAGATTCATCCATGATATTCCTCATTTCTTTTTTTTCACTGAGCAATTTTCTTAGTCTGTTTCCTCTGAAGGCAGACAGGAAGACAGGATTAGATTTGTAAACGTGTTGTTGGCATGATATCCATGAAGGAAAAGATACGGGAATCAGGGAAGATAGGGAGAGACTGTAAACTGTCGTGTAGGGCTGACACCTGTGAAGGATGAAGGAGGAAAGGAAGAGTGGGTAAGAAGAGCCTAGGACTCCGCAAAGGCCACAGGGGGGTCCTCAAGCCAGTGTGGCTTGTTAAAATAGTCCCTAAGTCTCCATGACTACATGTTCAGCCATCCTTGAAGAGAAATCATAAGAAACATACGGGTGGATCCAGAGGGCAGCCAGGGCTGGCAGTGTGCTATTCTCTCCCCAGCAGAAGAGTTGATGATGTCTATTTATGAATACAGGAATATTCAATTCTATGTATATAACACAATTTGTTCATTCATTTGCCTAGTGATAGAAACCTAGTCTATTTTCATCTTTGGCTGCTATAAATAAACTTTCTGTCAAGATTCTGTATGCTTAATTTTGTAGACAAAAATAAGATTTTTTCTCTACTATAAATACTACAAGATGAAGTTTCTGGATTTGGGTTTAGGTGTATGTTTGTTTTTGTAAGAAATTTCCATATCTTTTCCTAAAGTGATTGTATGATTTTTCACTCTTACTACCAATGTATGAGAATTACAGTTGCTTCATATATTGATCAACATTCAGTTTTTTTTTAACTTTAACCATTCTCGAGAAAGTGTAGTTTTATTTCATTGTTGTTTTAATTTGCATCTCCCAGTTGTCTAATTAATACATTTTCCATGTGCTGTTTGTTCATTCATATTTTTTCCTGTCTGAAACCATTCATTATTTTTTCTACTAAATAGAACTTCCCATGTGCTATACAATCTCAATACATATATCCCCCTAATTCTTTTTCAAACTCTGCATCTCAAAATTAAGTGTGAATAAAACTGTTTTGGCCCATTAAATGCAAATAATAATGATGTGATCTCTAAATCTTTCTTTAAAATTGATGTAACTGTAATTTAGCTGACTAAATTAAATGGAACTAAAAGTACTTTTTTTCTTAGTTAAGAAGTGTGTCAAACACATATGGGTTTCAGTTCCCATTTCATGAATGTAGCATGCATGAATTAGGTGGTTGCCACTCCAAGGATACTGATTATCCAAGGAGATGTCAGAGCCTATCTTAAGTGGTTTTTCCACTTAACCTCTGAGACAGGATCCACTCCAGGCACAAGGAAGAGATATTTTTTTAATCTTTCTTCTTATTACAAAAAGAAAAAAAATATGTACTTTCCTATTGAGAAAAAAGTGTGACCCTTCATTTCACCTTTATTTAAATATTGACAGTGGCAACATGAGGCATGTGTTTCAAGCCATAGAGATCTGATTTTGAATTCTGGCCCAAGTTTTACCTACTTCATGACCCTGTGGAAATTATCTAAATTTTATGAGACTTGTTTCTTTTTTAAGCTATGAAACAAACCAGACTAAAACTTAATGACTATCCTATAACTGTATTAATTCTCAAAATTCTGTGATGACTGGGATACTCTGCTTCTTAAAGGGTCAGCTGGGGCCCTGGGAAGGCTAAAGGGTCCAAAATAGTCTCATTCACAAGACTGGAAATTGATAAGGGCTCTGACAGAGAGCTTAGCTGGAGTTGTTGACCAATGGCCTCGATTCTCCTTCACAGTTTTACACCAGCCTCCCTACATGGTATCTTGGGCATCCCCAGAAATGGATTCCAGTAAGGAGCATCCTGAAAGTGCAAATCCTAAAGGGCAAGGCCTTCTCAAGCCTCTGATTACTTCATGGATGCTAGTGTCTCATTGGACAAGCTATTCACAGTCATCCCCAGAGTCACACTGAAGAATGAATACTAGCTGAGCATGGTGGTACGCACCTGTAATCCCAGCATTTGGGAGACTGAGACAGGAGCATCCAGGTTCAACACCAACCTGAGCAATTTAGTGAGACTCTCAGAAACCTAGCAAGGTCTTGTTTCAAAACAAAACCAAAAAAGGGCTTGGAATAGAGCTCGGTAATAAGATGGCCCTGAGTTCAATCTCCAGTAATACACACACACACATGCACACACGCATACACGCACGCACACACCCACACAAGCACGCGCACACACGCACACAGCCATGCACACACACACGAACACACACAGGCACACACACACACACACACGAACGCACACCCACATGCACACACACATGCAGGCATGCATACACGCACGCACATGCACACACACATGCATATACACACGCACACACACATGCACACACTCACACACAGGCAGATGCACATACGCACGCACGCAGATGCACATACGCACGCACACGCATGCACGCACATGCACACCCGCACGCACGCACACACACAAGCACACACAAGCACACACAAGCACGCACATGCACATACGCACGTACACGTGCACGCACACACGCACACATGCACACACGCAAGTGCACGCATACGCGCACACATACACGCACACACACAAACACACACGAGCACCCACATGCACACATGCATGCACACACACACACATGCACACACACACGCACACACATACGCACGTACTCACACAAGCACACACATGCACACACTCACACAAGCACACACACATGCACACACATACACGCCCACACACACACACATGCACACACACATTGAATATGAATACTAGGAGGTATGCTTCATTGAAGGGTCACTGAGCTCTATAAAAATTTCCTTAAATATTCTTTGATCTCAGACTGCTTAAGTAGCTATTTCTTTCTCTCTGGATCATTCTTGTGCAATTCGTTATGCAATGCTGATTTCATAATTTTCTAAAAGTCTCTTTCCTTATTTCTTGATCTCTGATGTATTGAATAAAGGCAAAAATGAGAAAATTTAAATATTTCTTTAAACAAATATAAATTTAAAAACAAGCAAATTGATGTAAAAATAAGAGATTAAGAGGAGGACTTATATTTTCCCTTTTTTATTTACATTAACATTTTAAATTATTTCAAGATAAAAGCCAACATTTTGATTTTTCTTTTTAGTATTTTGACTGTTGTGTATCAAAAACATTTCAGATGCTTGGATGGTATTATTTTGGAGTAGTAATGATGATCCCCTTTTCATTTAATTTCTCCTACTTTTAAAGTTGTAGGGTTGTATTTTTTGTACTGCTAAAACAAAATACCATTGACTAAGTGACTTATAAACAACAGAAGTTATTTATCACAGTTCTGACAGCTGGACAGCTGAGACAGGGTGCCACAAGATCCTGTTTTGGTGGGGGCCCTACTCCAGGTTCAGTTAACTTACCATCATGTCCTCATATGGAAGAATCAACGCTACAGATCTCTCTGGATTTCTTTTCCTTATACAGGCGTTAATCTCATTCCTAACAGCTCCACCCTTACTACCTCCAAAGGCCCAACCATCTAATACAGTCACATTGGGCGTTAGCGTTTTATCATATACATTTTTTGGGAAAGCAAATATTTAGTCTATAACTAAATAGTGACAATCAAACTCTTGCTCAGAAACCTTTTTACACTAATATAAAAGCCATAAATTTGCACTATGCAATTGTGAAGACTTTGGTAGTAGTGAAGATTATTGTTTAAGCACACTCTATTTGGTAACTGATGAGTGTTTCAAAATAAAGAATAAAAAATAGGGCTGGGGGTATAGCTCGGAGGTAGAAGAACCTTGTTTTTCTTTTCTTTGAA
>PVLC010009788.1:0-52880 GCA_004027655.1 Graphiurus murinus
TTTTTTTTTTTTTTTTTTTTGGCGGTACTAGGGATTGAACTCAGGGGCATTCTACCTCCGAGCTACACCCCCAGCCCTATTTTTTATTCTTTATTTTGAAACCGAGTCTCACTAAGTTGCAGAGTGCCTCACTAGGTAGCTGAGGCTGGCCGCGAACCCGGATCCTCCGGTCTCAGCCTCCCAAATGCTGGGATTACAAGCGTGCGCCACCACGCCCAGCTTATTTTTACTTTTTTATAGTACTGAGGATTGAACTCAGGGGCACTCAACCCTGAGCTACACCCCCAGCCCTATTCTAATTTTTATTTGGAAACAGGGTCTCATTAAGTTGAAGAGGGCCTCACTAAGTAGCTAAGGCTGACTTTGAACCTGTGATCCTCCTGTCTTGGTCTCCCAAGTACTGGGATTATAAGTATATGCTACCACACCTGTCTCTTCAGGGAATGTTTTAAAGACAAAAATTTGAAAGTGGTTTTCCTATGCTTCATTGCAGATTTATAATCTCACCTGGAAATTCCTTCTGTAAGATGAGATATTTGAGAGTGGTAGAATTTAGTTTTATAATATATCAACAGTCCACAAAAAACCCTCTGATTGTTTTATGAACATTTACTGCATTTGTTAAGACTGCACTGCTGGATACAAAGATTCTCAGTTTTCCATCAACTGCTGTGTATGATACAAAAAGAGAGGTGATATTTGTCTCTTCTAGACTAACATAAATGGTATACTGATCCAGAAATACAAAATACCAAAAGAGTGCCTTTGTATTTATGTAAACAAATAATCAAATTAAATGTCTACACACATTTGGGGAAAAAATGCCAGTCATTTAATGGGATTATTTCAAGCTAGGTGTCATAGTTCACACCTGTAATCCCTTGGGAGGCTGAGACAGGAGGATTGCAGGTTCGAGGATAGCCTTAGCAACTTAGTAAAACTCTCAGCAACCCAGTGAGACCCTGTTTTATCACACACACAAAATAATAATAATAATAATAATAATAATAATAATAATAATAATAATAATAAAATGGGCTGGTGGTGTAGCTCAGAAGTAGAATACCTCTGGACTCAATCTCCAGTACCATAAGAAAAAAGGGGAGGATCATATCATTTCAGAAGACTACATGTGTAATGTCTCAATAATTTCTGTGCTTCTGAAGGTGGCCTTGCAGTTTTCAAGGCTTGGATAAAGGATTCCCTTCTTTAAAGGACCAGCTTTATTGTGTTATAATTAATATACAAAACCATACAGTTTGAGTGTGCACAATTTAGAGAGTTAAGATATATGCATATACCCATGATACCATCACCAAAATGAAGTTACTACACCTCTAAAAGATTCCTTATGCCTCTTTTTTTTCTGTTTGTTGTTGTTTTTTTTTGTTGTTGTTGTTGGAAGATCTACCTCTTAAAATTTTATGTTCACAATACAGTATTGTAAACTATAGGCACTGTGTTGTAAAGCAGACTCTAGAGCCTATTCTTTTTGTATAACAACCTTTATAGCCATTGAACAGCACTTCCTATTTCCCCTACCTATAACCCCTGGAAACCACCATTCTGTTCTCTTTTTCTATGAATTTGCCTGTTTTAGGACCTCATGTAAGTGGAGTCATGCAGTGTTTATTCTATGTCTAGCTTATTTCACTTAGTATAATGTCTTCCAGTTTCATCCATGTTGTCACAAATGATAGAATTTCCTTTTTAAGGCTGAATAATATTTCATTGTATGTAGCACATTTTCTTTATCCATTAATCTATTGGTGCATATTTAGGTTGTTTCAATATTGTTGCTGTTGTGAATAATGCTGCAGTGGACATGAGACTGCAGATTTCTCTTTGAGATCCTGATTTTATTTATTTTGGATACTTCCCCTGAAATGGGGTTGCTGGATCAGATGCTGATTGTATTTTTAATATTTTCAGGGACCTCCATACAGTGTGTGCCATTTTACATCCTACCAATAGTATACAAATTGTTCCAGTTTTCTCCACATCCCACTGACACTTGTCTTTTTTGTTGTTGTTACTCAACATCCTAAAAGTGTGAGGTGATGTCTCAGTGTGGCTTTGATTTGCATTTCCCTGATTATTAGCAGTGTTGAATAACTTTTCATATACCTGTTTTCCATTTTTTTGTTTTCATTGGAGAAATGTCTATTTGAGTCCTTGATCCATCTTTCAGTTGGGTTATTTGTGAATTTTTTCTTTGCTATTTATTTGTAGTTCTTATATGTTTTGGAGATGAACCTATTATATAATATATAGTTTGCAAATATTTTCCCTCATTCTTCAGATTGTCTTTTCATTCTTTTGATTGTTGCCTTTGCTCTGCAGAAGTCTTTTAAATGACATCTCTTGATATTAAGAAAACTGAATGTCAGCCAGGTGTGGTGGTGCACGCTTGTAATCCCAGCATTTGGGAGGCTGAGACCGGACGATCCGGGCTCTTGGCCAGCCTCAGCTACTTAGTGAGGCCCTCCACAACTTAGTGAGATGCTGTTTCAAAATAAAGAATAAAAAATAGGGCTGGGGGTATAGCTCCAAGGTAGAACGCCCCTGAGTTCAATCCCCAGTACTGCAAAAAAAAAAAAAAAGAAAGAAAGAAAGAAAGAAAAGAAAACTGAATGTCAATAAGGATGGTGTTCAAGTAGATAAATCTGAAATGACGTATTTTACCCAGATTCATCTGTTTTTTATATTTCCCATATGGGCTCAATCATTCTCATATTCATTCATATATTCTTTCATATTCTCTCTCTCTCTCTCTCTCTCTCTCTCTCTCTCTTTCTCTCTCTCTCTCTCTCTCTCTCTCTCTCTCACACACACACACACACACACACACACACACACATTTGAAATTATGCTGCAAATGTTATACTACTTTATCCCTAAATATTTCCATGTGCTTTTCCTAATAATAAAGATATTCTCTTATATGGCCACAGTAACATTATCAATTTTGCAACATTTAGCATTGGCACAATACTTATATCTAATTAGAGTCCATGTTCCATTTAATAATTGTGCCAATCACTTATTTTGTCTTTCAAAAGCTTCCTCAACCATTTCAATCAACTCAGTTCTCTTCTGTGGGGTTTTCTATTTAAAACAATGAGAAAACTTTAACTTCTCTATGAATACTGACTGAGAAAACTACAGAAGACTGGAAAGTTATTTGAATGAAACATACATGATATCAGTATTGAATAATAGCTTAAAACCATAAATTTGAAATGTTTATTGGAGAACTGGATAATTCTTTTGCACAGGTATCATTTTAGGCTTCAAGAGTTTGCCATCAAATATGTGAGCCTGTATTTCACTCCCTACACACACACACACACACACACACACACACACACACACACACAGAGTGACAGCTGTATTAAAGTGTTTGGGCCTAATTTCATAAAGATTAGGAATAAGGTGAGGGAAGTAGTTATTATTTTGCTATGTTCGTATTTCTCTGGGTGTCCCCCTTCCAGGAGACTATTATTTTCTTTTTTAAAAATGACACAAAAATTATACATATTTATGGGGTACCATGTAATGTCTCAATACAAGTATACATGTGTTATGTTCAAATCAATATATGTGTATCTATCTTTTCAATCATCTATCATTTTTCATGTTAAAATCATACAACATTCTTCTAGCATTTTTGAAATGCACAGTACATTATTGTCATCTATAGTCACACTACTGTGCAATAGAATACCAGAATTTATTTCCCTTATGTAACTATAACTTAAGGAGACTATATTTTCTATTAATTTCCTTCCATTGGAAAAAGCATTTGGACATGTCAATCATACATTGTAATTAAATGAATAACACTTTGAGTATTTTCTCTCTTTTTTTGGTAAAGGCACTTCATAGCAGCAGAGATTTGTATAGGGCTAGAAATTTAGAAGCTTCCAATCCTTTCTTCCTCAGTACACAACAGTCCCTGGAAGACTAGGCCCCTCATGTGTTAAGGTGGTGAGTCTGCTACAGAAGCATGCTCTAGGGAATACCTTTGTTTCTTGTCACTCTCTCAGCATGGTTGTTTTTCAGGAAATTAGGCCAAGGAGGTATAAAACAGTGTCGGTTTAAGCAATTTTTGGAACTAAGAGAGAGCATCTTCATGGAGTGTACAGCAGCATGGAGCAGTATCTCTCTGAAGCAGATTATCAGAAATCTTCCCTCCTGGACTGTGGTGTGTCAATTCACCATCTTGCTAGGGAGATGCAGGGTTTGCCTCCTCCCAAGAATAGATTCATCTGGATCAATTTGGAGATTCTGCCTGTGCTTTTGCTCCCTGCCTGCCTCCCATCCTGATTAATTTTCTCTCTCTGAAAATGAGTTCCTGATTGAAACCTGATTATCCTGCTTCCTAGAGCCCTGGAAATACCATCCTCCTTAGACAGCTGCATTATGCATACTGGCTTAATTTCTTATCAGTTTGCTTCCGATCTTAATTACCTAAACTCTACAGCTAATGAGTCAGGTTTTCAGGAGCGATAGCACTCAATAAACAAAAGGATTTAGAAATTCTATTTTGGAGTGGTGCTGCAAGACCTTGCCACCACCACCCCAGTAGAGAAAAGAAAGGTTCCTTTCTGTCACCTTCTCCTAACAAAGGACCTTTTTCGTGTGTGTGTGTGTGTGTGTGTGTGTGTGTGTGTGTGTGTGTATGTGGCACTGAGGATTGGACCCAGAAGCATTCTACCTCCAAGCAGCACCCTAAGTCCAATTTTAATTTTTTTTTTAATTTTGAAACAGGGTCTCATTAAGTCGCTGAGGGCCTCACTAAGTTGTTGAAGCTAGCCTTGAACAAGCAATCCTCCTGTTTCAGCCTCCCAAGTACTGGAATGACAGGCATGTTCCACCATGTCCAGATAATAAGAACTTCTTAAATGGGATGGTAGAATTGTTTTGAACAAATATGCTCAGCTGTAGGAATGCAGGCCCCCAAGCATTGGAGAAGTATTGCCATCTTCTTGAGTAACAGGTGTCTGGCACACACCATGCAATTACTTTTCAAACCAAAGGAAATTCTGTTCATGATAGGACAGGATCAATGAAAACTTTTACTGTTGTCAAAGCAATTTTGTTATTATCCTCTCAGCCCCACCATGAATAAATATTAAAAATTAAAGTTCTGCTGAGTATGATGGTGCACTTGGTGGTAACTTGGGAGGCTGGGACAGGAGGATCACAGGTTTGAGGACAGCTTCAGCAACTTAGCAAGATCTTGTTTGAAATTTTTAAAAAATGATGGGAGTGTAATTCAGAAGTAGAATTGCCAGTAACACGAAAGAAAAAATTAAAAATTGAGCCGGGCGTGGTGGCGCACGCTTGTAATCCCAGCATTCGGGAGGCTGAGACCGGAGGATACGGGTTCGCGGCCAGCCTCAGCTACCTAGTGAGGCACTCCGCAACTTAGTGAGACCCGGTTTCAAAATAAAGAATAAAAAATAGGGCTGGGGGTATAGCTCGGAGGTAGAATGCCCCTGAGTTCAATCCTCAGAACTGCAAAAAAAAAAAAAAATTAAAAATTAAAGCATTATCATGTGGGGGCTGACCTTAAAGATGTCCTTTGCAACTGACAGAAATGGTTGAGAACTATTATCTTAGGAGGTTTTTTTTTTTCCTGGAATAGTTTCTTCAATGTACTTGAAGTATACTCCTTTTACACACAAATCACTTGGTTGCTCTCATTTTCAGCTTGATTCAAGATATGAGGAAATATTTGTATTTTAAAAGTGGACTGTGAATGTGCTGCCTTTAAAAGGTAAATTATCTATCTTTACAAAAAGTATGTCATTAAGGTGAAATGATTTTATAATTTCAAAACATTAGTAAGTGCATATTTGTGTAACCATCAAAACAAACAAACTGACTTCTATGTACTCTTCAAGTCACCTCCCAATTTTCCTCCTTTAGCTTTATTGGAAATTATATCAGAGGAGATCAGACACGTTCAGGGTGATATTTGCTGGAGAATGGATGGAACTTTAGAATATTATACTAAACAAGTAGAGTCAGCTTCAAAAAATGGTTAGATGTAAGTTTTCTCTTATATGTGGAAGCTAGAGCTATATTTAGAAGTAAGGGTAACATCAGTTAGAAGAGAATAGACTTCAAAGGAGTGACTAAGGGGGACTAGGGAAGGGAGGAGGAGGAACAAAGTTATGGAGAATAACAGCTGAAGTAATGCTATGCATGTATACAAAATTACCAATTCAAATCTCAAAGTCTGTATAGGGAGGAGGAGTTAAGTGGAGGAGCCCAGTGGGAAGGGCACCACGAGTTGTGTGCATATATTTTTCTGTCATTCTATACCCCAATATGATATAAAATTACAATGTACCAAATAATAAAAATATTATGTTAGTCATAAAACTGGTTGATCTGTGAAAGAATAAATAGTAACCTTAGGCATTATTAAACAGAAAAAAGAAAAAAATTATATCAGGCTACTTTCAGCTACAATTTATAGTACACCTGATTAAAAGTGACTTAAACAATGGAATAGTGTTCTTTAACCTAACAAGAAGAGAAGTTTGGTGAGAGGTGAATTTAGTTTCTAGCAAGGCAGAAAATCCTCATACCCCAGAGGCTTCCCCTCCTTCCTTTCTATCAGCTTCAACTTTGTTCTTGTCTCTTTATTATTACAAAACAACAACTGAGCACCAGTTATCACATCCCCAAAATTGAATCCAAAATTAGATTTCATTCTGAGTATCGCTTGTATTTCAGAAGGAAAATATTTCCTAAAAGCCTCCCACAACCCCTAGCAGAATTTCCCAAGATCTTCTTTCTATTGGTGCATTGTAATTATACATCATGGTAAGGTTTAGAGTGATAGGAACACATGCACACAGTACTTATTGTGTGTTTCCCTCCAGGTGTCACCCACTCCTTCCCCCTCCCCATAAATAATATTAACATTGATACTGATAACTTCGTACATGAACATAGTATTATTTCAACTATTTCCAAAATTTTTATTGGATATAGTTTAGTCATATACCCACCCCCAAAACTGTCTCTGTAAAGAGAATAGAATTGCCATGGCTTTCTTTGATTATGTAACATTTACTTCTTGAAGTGGGAGAAGGGGTCATCATCCCTGAGTACATCCCTGAGGGAGAAAGAACACCTGCAACATTAAGGTCCTACCAGCAGCAAAGAGTGGGGGAAATGGCCATTTGCTGGGAAGCCTGTAGCATCTTTTATTGGTATTTTAGACAAATAAAGACCCAGCTGAAATGATGAATGGGAGGAAGAATATGGAAGCTCCTTATCACCTTTTTCCAAAGGAAGAAAATTTCATTATTTGCCCCATCTCCCTTTCCATTATATGTCCCTGGTTTAGAAGTTATCTCTAAGAAGTCATTAATTAAAAAATAGAGACAACTATACCTGATTATCGTGGGAGAATACTTACTTGTAGAATTTTCTCAGTGTCTCAGGATTGATAATGTGGAGCTGTAGGCATCTAGAATGACCAGGGAGAAGAAATCTCAACTCTGGTGAATTAGGGATTCTAGACATCAGAGACTGAAGACCAGATATTCATTAATTCAACAGATATTTAGAAACCCTCCATGTGCCAGGTGCTGGAGTGGGCACTGAAGATGGACTGGTAAACAAGAAACTGGCTGTGCATTTTCAAAATTTATAGTCTATTTGAAGAGACAGAGACCCAACCTAGCAATTTCAACGTGTGTAGGGGTAAGAGCTATGGTAGTGTATATCCAGGAGGTTATAGGGACAGAGATACAGAACCCAGGTCTAGTCTTGGAGGTTCTGAGGAGATTCACAGAGAAAGCAGCTTAAAATCTGAGATCAGAGGTGATTTAACTGAAGTTTATAGAGCTCGAGTTTCATTGCTCCCAGTGAATGTTGGGAATTATAGCATGCTCCAGGTGGGAAGGAGAAACTGAGATGCAATTGGGAAGCATACTAGTAAACATTTCTACTACATCAACTGAAAATACCGCTGAATGAAAGGACCTGACCCTCTAAGTTTCACATAATTTGTTGTGATTTCCTTTTCATTATGAATCGTTCTTTTATTTCATAGCTAATTTTGAGTTCACATTTTGTTTTAATTTTTTAAAAGTTTCCACTCAACCAAATTTCTATGCTTCAGGCCCCATAAGATTGGATCTCTCCTTGCCGAAGAACTGGCATATGAATAGGCATTGGCCTGGTGAAGGCACTAGGAAGAGCGTTCCTGGTGAAGGGAACACCATGTGCAAAAGTGTAGCATTAGTAAGAAGGACATTTATATTTGAGGAACAGCCTGTTGATCAGTGTTGCTGGAACTTGGGAGAGAGGGGAGACTGGAAAGGTCATTGAGAGCTACTTTGTGACATGGAGCAGAAAATGATAGACACTGTGTTAAATGTCATTTACACATTATTACTTTTATTCCTCTTAACAACATTATGTAGTAGTTACTAGACTCATTCCCACTGTAGAGAAAAGAAAGCCAAGACTAACGAGATAAAGAAGTCTCCAGTGGTTGCAAAGTAACATAGTTGATATTCAAGACCAATACTATCTGGTGCCAAACGCCCCAGTGCTTAGTTAATGAGTTCTCTTGATTCTTAAATTTTTCCCAGTTTGCAGATGTGGCTAAGTCTGGCAGATGTCAGAGACCTAGGGAAGAAGCATGCCTCATAGTATTTCCCTGTTATGATGAGGTAGGATCTCATAAAGGGCAGCCCTTACTCATAAGAGGGAGGTGGTTTCTTCTGGGGAGTCAGATGAGGGTATGGGAGCTGTTATGTTTTGGATTTAAAATGTCCCCCCAAAGCCCCATATATGGACATGACAGCCAGGTTCAGAGATGGGTCATGGATTGAGGAGGTAGGTAGCTGGGGGTGGGACCCTGAGGACTGTATCTGTCCCTGGCCGTTTCAGGTTGTTCTCTATGCTTTCAGCTGTCATGACTGAGAGAGGCTTTTCTCCCATGTGCCCTGTTACCATGCTTTGGAGGTGGCTGGCCATGCACTGAATCTCCAGAACTATGAGCCAAATAAACCTTTCCTCATCTACATTGTGCTTGTCAGGTATTTCAGTCACAGAGATGGAAAAGCTGACTAAAACCAGTGTCCTCCATAGCTCCCAGGATGGTAGCTATGCTCTGAAGGGGCGCAAGGAGTCCACTGGACTGAAACCATAAATTTCACAAAAGAAAATACTCTGGGTTTGAGAACCCATCATTGTGTAACAATATTTGTGTTCAGGGGCACTCTCTTCATTTCTTGTGAGAAAAACGACAGGTTTTACCCAAGGCCAACTAGTAAGTTAGAGCACATCAGAATCTAGAATGTGATTTCTCATATCTATTTTATTGAGGGAGGATAAAAAATGTTAGCACATCTTAAATAGGTAAATTGTAAAAAAAAAAATATTTTCTTCAAACTGATGTTTTATGGAGATCTATTAAGAGACCTCATTGTGGGAGAACATAATGTGATTAAAGGGTCAAAATAGTTACATGGTATTTGATAGTGTCATATTAAGGACCAAGAAATACTTCAGTCCCATCCATCTCTCTCAAATATCCCCAAGGACAATGTTTATTTGGAGAAATAAACAAGAAGTTTTACTATTTTCAACTCCGATGTGGAACTCCAATTAGCTTGTCTGACACAGGTGGAATATACTTCTGAAAAGTTTAGGTAGTCTGGATGTTTAAAAGCAGGCCATAAGACCTGCCCTTATTTTTCTTACGTTTCCTATAAATATCTTAAGTATGTATTTCTTCTCACTGCCAATACTCAATTATTGAAATTACAATATCCATAGGAGTAAAAACTCAACTACCTGTACTTAGGGCACATCTTTCACTTATAAAGGGCCTAATGTGGACCAATCTTGAAAAATGACTAGTTGGAGCTGGACTTTATCGATGCATGGAAAGGGTCCCAAGAGTTGTGTAAGGAGATAGAGTGGCCTTATTCAGCCTTCAGGGTCATATATTTCACCTAGTACCATGGGTTACAGAAAAAAAATAGTCCTGATTCCTCTGTCTGAATACTGAGCTCATTTTCTATATCTGAGAACTCCTTGGCATTCCTTTATATTCCATTGTCTACCTTCCTGACTCAAATTCATTCTCTCCTATCACTGGAGAGCTCACTCTGAAGAAAAAAAGATAACCAAGGTTTCTATTAAGCCCCAAAGAACTATTCAGATATGTCAGGACTATTTGTACCCTGACAGAGCTACCTGGGATTACAGGAGAAAACAAATATTGTGTTCTCAGGTCCCTGATATCATCTACATGTTTCCAAAGGGAAATAAATTTTATGGTAGAATGTCATCTGCTTAGATAGCACTGGTATGCAGCATCTAATACTAATGAGTACCACCATGTCTACACCAGCACTGTCCAGTATGGTGGCCACCAGCCACGTGTAACTACTGAGCACATGGAATGTGGCTTTTCCAAATTGAAATGTGACATAAGTATAAAGCATGCATCAGATTTTGAAGAATTAGTACCAGAAAAAGGTGGAATATATGTTATTAATAATATTTACATTTGATGATATGCTGAAATGGCAATATTTGAGGTATATTGGGATAAAAGATTTTGTTAAAATGAATTTCACCTGTTTCAATTTTCTCTTTTACTGTGGCTATTAGGACACTTAGAATTTTCTGTGTGACTCTCATTTGGAGTCTGAGTTAAGGTAGACAGAAGTACTCCCCACGGTTGGCCTGGTGAATACAGTGTGAACACCTGTTTTTCCATAAGGAATGCTAAATGTGCCCCGAAATGCCAACTCAGCCAAGCTCTGCTCCATGGATGGCATTCTACTTATCTTGAGTCAGGAAAAGTGTTTACAGTGAGAGCAAGGATTCCTCATCCTAATTTATCACTTCTGTGTTCAGGGAGTGCCCTTAGCAGTGGGGGAATGTTTTTCTGTAGGGTGGTTCCCAAATTAGTGGCCCATTAGCATTTCCTGGGAGGAGTTGGGGTTTAAAAACTGCTGATGGCCTCTTTATCTCAGACCAATTAAACCAGCCTCTATTGGGGTGGGACCTGAACATCAGGCTTTACACCATAGCTCTCTGGTGTTCCAGAAGTCTGCCTTTGCAAGCAAAGGCTGGTGTCTGGGGCTCAATGATAGTGGATCATTCATCAGCTAAAAGTGACTAAAGGTAGTAAAATCACTGATTTCCTTATATCGTGCTCCGCTGCCCAATGAAATGCAGCTTCTTTCTGTACTACAATGGATTTTAACTTCCTTGTGATTCCCTATACTTACATGGCTATTGTGAATTTTTCTGCTATAAACATGGTTATGCATGTATCACTCTACTATTCTGACTTTAATCCTTTTGGAAAGATACCGAGCAGCAGCATAGCTGGGTCATATGATGGTTACATTCCTAGTCTTTTGAGGAACCTCCACAGTGATTTCCATAATGATTTTACTAATTTGTGATCCCACCAGCAGCACGGAAGAGTTCCTATTTCCCAAACCATTGCCAGCATTTATTGCTGTTTGACTTCTTGATAACTACCATTCTAACTGGAGTTAGATGGAATTTCACTATAGTTTTGACTTACATTTTCCTGATTGCTAATGATGTTGAACATTTTTTCATATATTTATTGGCCATTTGTATTTCTTCAATTGCCCTTTTTGATTAGGTTATTTGTTTTCCTATTTAATGTTAAGTTTTAAAGTTATTTATATACACTAAATATTAGTTGTCTATCAGAGGAGTAGCTGGCAAAGATTTTCTCCCATTCTGTAGGCTCTCTCTTCAGACTCTTAGTTGCTTCCTTTGCTGTTGTCGTGAGCAACGGCTGCGAGGACCTGACCAATAAGTCATGCCACACATGATTTGTGTCTTTCCACAATGTCACAAGGTTTATTCAACACTCAAAGGTTAGAGTACTCAGAAACTTATTAGGAAATTCTCTAAGTAAAATTAACCTAGTTTCAGATGCTGAGGAGCTGTTTTTGCCAAAGCCAATTAGCTATGAATGAGCATCAAACAATACACTTCCATTAGCAAATCTAACAATTTAGGTTGAACAACTATACTAGACAATATACAAGTCCTATAATTAGATAACTTCAAATACTTAGCAAATAACACGCTACAAACAAGCAGGGGGAAGGAATAACGAACCAAGTCCAGGAATGGAAGAAGAGATTCTGAAAGTTGGTCCTGGAGCCTTTAGTCACAGCACCAAGAAAAGGCTTAATAATTGCATTGAATCTCAGTCAGTGAGAAGAGCAGGACTAGAGCAAAGTTGCTGGATCAGAGTTGTACACACAGCAGAGGCGACATGGTGTAAGGAATAGCCAGTGCACTGCTCCTTGGAAGAGCTGTTCTTTTATAGGGTTTCTGTTGGTGCTGTCAAATGTCTTTGGCAGGCTTATCAAACGTTACCAGACACATGTCAGTAGCCACAAATGTATCAATGATATAAATCCATCGAGAAAAGCAATTTTATGGTCCAAGCGTCCGTTATCAACTGCAACACAGGCATGCTGGTCTGAGCCATATGCTGACATGTTCAGGCAAGTTGTTTGAGTTTCTGAATTTATGTCCCATGCTCCATACAGCTGTGCAGAAGCTTTTTTGATTTGATGCTGTCCATTTATTGATTCTTGGTTTTTTTATTTTATTTTTTTCCCTGAGCTCTGGGAGTCTTATTGAGGACATTTCTACCAGCACCTATATGTTGAAAAGTTAGTCCTATGCTTTCTTCTAGTAATGGCAAAATTTCTGGTCTAATTGTCTTTGATCCATCTTTAATTTACTCTTGCACAGGGTGAGAGATAAAACTCTAAATTAATTCTTCTACATATGAATATCCAGTTTCCCAGCTCCATTTGTCGAAAAAAAAGTCTTTTTTTTCCAGCTTGCTTTTGGCTCCTTTGTAAGAAATCAGGTGCTATAGGTGTGAGGACTTCTTTCTGTAACTCCTATTATGTTCCATTGGTCTATGTGTCTGTTTCTGTGCCAATACCATGCTGCTTTTGTTACTATAGCTCTAAAGTACAACTTGAAATTACATGTTGTGTTACCTCTAGCATGATTCTTATTGCTCAGATTTTCTTTGGCTATTTTAGATCTTTGTTTTTTCTATATGAATTTTAGGACTGTTTTTCTAACTCTGTGAAGAATGGTCTTGGCATTTTGATAAAGATTGCATCAAATCT
This sequence comes from Graphiurus murinus, assembly GCA_004027655.1. Taxonomy (NCBI): domain Eukaryota; kingdom Metazoa; phylum Chordata; class Mammalia; order Rodentia; family Gliridae; genus Graphiurus; species Graphiurus murinus. The sequence continues at coordinate 13,206 of PVLC010009788.1, forward strand.
GTAGATGCTATTTTTTTTTGAAGACCAAAAGGGAATATTTTAATACAGTAATCTGTGCCATACTGACATTTGAGCAGGGATACAGCTGAGGATAGTTGACTAAGTAGTAAAAGCTTAATTTTAGTGGTTTAAGAAAAGTTTAGAAATACTTAAAAATTACAGCTACTTTTAAATTTAAGAATTTTAAAGTAGCTGTAATATAAGTACAGTTGGTGGCCTTCTGGCCAAACAATAAAGAGTACAGAAATTTATTCATACAGTGTTAATTCACAGTCCTGATAACTGAATGACTTGCATAATAAAGGTATGACTAGATGTTTCTCACTAGAAGCAAACATTATATAATCATTTTAAACGCCAAAATACTGAACTTCCACCCTGCTTCATAATAGGTAACTGCACAAAAAACAGACATTAGCACTGTTAACAAAGAAGTCAAGGTGTTGGTAATTCACTGGTATAGAGTATATTTTGCTTACTTATTTAAATAAAACAAAATTACCCATACTTGTCTGTGACAATACATTAGTAAGTAAGATCCATCATCCTGCACAAAAGGCTTAATTTCTTTTTCTTTCTGAAATAAGTCAAGCGACTTTTCTAATGGCTATTTAGTAACTTTCTATTTCAGTGTGAACTGATATATGAAGGGAAGAAAAAAACCTTAGCAGTGAATCCTGTATATATGGGTACTATTCCCTGATTCCCAGATAAAAAGGAATTGTATACTGGGTTCCCTCCTTATGGCTACATATAAAAGAAACTGTCAGGGGATATTTTTTTAAAAATCCATTTTCGAACTGAGGTTACCATAGGTTAGTGATTTTAAACTGAGAATATAGCTTTTATTTTTTAAAGTCACTATTGAGCTAAGTATATAAAATACTCTTTTTATAGAAATTCCAAATAAGTTATCTTTTCCCTCAAATTTCAGACAAGTTTTTTTTAAAGAAACACAGAACAAAACATGCCAAGATAATCTATGGTGTGTTAGCATAATTTAAAAACAAATGTAGAAATGTGAACTTTAAATTGCTTTTGATAGTATTGCCATTTTGATAATATTTTTCCGGAATTAAGGCATCTTAATACTGGCTACAACCTAGTGAGGAATCAGGCACAGAGAGGTTAAATAACTTGTCCAAAGCCATACAGTGGTTACATGACAACAAAGGCCTTGATTATTGAGGACTTCAAAGTCTGTGACATTAACCACTGAGCTCCTCTCTCCCTCTGTGTAGCCTTTCTCCCTAGGCATTCTCTCCATTTCTTCTCTTGACCTATACACACACACACACACACACAGGCACATAGAGCTGCAAGAAAGAAATTCTTTAACATGGAAGGCCTGGGAGATTCAATATTGATATGCTTTTTGGAAGGAGTTGGAGTATAATATTTAAAAAGTAGGCCAGGTGTGGTGGTTCATGCTTGTAATCCTAGTACTTGGGAGGCTGAGACAGGAGGATCACAGATTAGAGGCCAGCCTCAACAATTTAGTGAGACCCTTGGCAACTTGGTAAGACCCTGTTTCAAAAGAAAAAAATAAAATAGAGCTGGGGGGGGACTCATGATAGAATGCCCCCGGGTTCAATCCCCAGTACCACAAAATAATAAATAAATAGTAAATGAATGTGCAGGAAAACTGCCTCCATTGTGTTTATTACCTACTGCTAAAGCTCCTCCTCCCTGATGGTATTTAAGCTGCCACTGTGATGCCCAAGTCCTTTCCTTAAGGCTCTCTGAAATTCCAGATGCTTCCATGAACCTAGTGTTGCATATATTAAAATGCTTCCTAATCTGTAGCCTCATTCACTACAGCTTCCTGATTCCTCTATTGCTCACCTTCACTCTGCTCTGCATAGTTTAAAACACGCCTCCATGCAGTTCTGTGGTGCCTTCTGGGTGCTTCTACATGTGTCTTTGATTCCCCCAACTTGACTGAGACCTCCCTTAGGGTGGAGACTATATCCTGCATTAGATTGACAGCCCCATGGTGCTTTACATAGTAGCAAGCACATATTAGGACCTTGGTAAATATCTGTGGGTTGACTAACTTGGAAAAATAAATTATTTTCATGCCTTCTGTATTATTTCAACTCCCTTTTTAACTTCCTTCCCAAATCTTTGAAACTTCCATAAGCCCTTGCTTCTTTTATATTTTACCCATGTGCATTGGGCTGTGAGCTAAACTGCCTGGGTGGAAACTGTTAACACCACCAGTTCCTTGGGAGTGACTTTGGGCAAGGTGTATTCACTTCTCTGTGCCTGCTTCCACAACTGTAAAGCACTGTCTCAGAAGTTGGTGTGAGAGGAAGATGAGTGGATACACAGGCACCAGTTACAGTAGTGTCTGGCACACTGCCAACATTCAAGACATGGCAGCTATTAAAACATGGAAAGTATTTACTGGGCAGGGTGTCCTGTGCTTGCAGGCCTAGCTACTTCAGAGAGAGGCTGAGGCGGTGGGAGGATCCCTTGAACCTAGAAGTTCCAGGCCAGCAGTGAGCCAGAACCCCTCTCAAAACAACAGAGGGAGAGAGGTGTGTTCCTCATTTGCCTGATAATCCCACTTTTCTCCAGCTTCTGTTCCTCAAGGACCTATTTGCATATGCATGGAAAAACACTACTTCTTAATTATGCCTTTGTTTTCAGTGGGTTCACCTCTGTTTCATCACATTTTTTCCTGTTGTTTGAAACTAGCAAAGGGATCCCTCAGCCGTCACATTCTCCCTGACCAGCAGGTGGCGGTGTTTGCTCAGCCAGGCGCAGGCCAAGGCCCTGCCCCAGCGCGATGGGGAGGGAGGAGTGGGGAGGAGGGAGGCAGCTTGGGCTTTGTTTCTGCTCTGGAAGTTGTCCGCATTCCAAAGTTGTCTAATTTTTCTCATTCTGTTACCAGTTGTTTCTGTCCCTCCACTTCTCTTCCCCTCTATTACAGACCCACCTCTATTACGCATCTAACCCCTTCCTGTAACGCGCTCCTTGTAGGTTGTGGCCTTTAGAATCTCAGAGAGGCTTAACACCCCACCAAAGCAATGGCCAGAAATCATGCTTTTAAAAACAGCCCCCTTCAAACACTCGGAGAAGTAAAGATGGGTGTTAAATCCTGAAGAACAGGAAAGGTCCGCGCTGGGCTGGCCGCCCCTGCCACCACCCCTACCTGCAAGCCACAATGGGTGGGGACTGATGCGCTGTCCCCACACTGGAGCTTGTTCAGGCTTCTGAGCTCTTCTGGGCACAGTTGTGCAAGAAGTTTCCAGTGACCCACAGGCAAGATGGTCATCCTGGTCAGCCCAGGTGGGGTGAGTGTGCGAACCAGTGCGTCCTGGGTGTGCAGCTCCCAGACTCTGTCCTGCCTTGAGCTGCATCCAGAGGCCACTGCCTGGGTCTCCTTGCCATTTCCTCTTCCCCATGTGATAGGGACAGCAGTGTGTCAACAGAAGCAGCTACCTTTCAGGAACCCATGCTGTGTGCCAGACATTTGGCATTCACACGCATTGCCTCCTCGCTTGTTCCTCAAAACAGGCAAGAAGTAGAAGCTACATGGAGGTAGCAGTTTAGGTTAAATAACTGGCCACAGTCACGCAGCCTGTAAGGGGAGAAGCAGAATCCACTTCGGGGCCTGTGACTCAAAACCTTGCCCTTAGCCTCCCACTCCCCCGAGGTCCACTAAGCCACCACTGTTCTTACTTCAGCAGCTACAAATGCAGCAGTACCACCGCCCCCGGGGCCCACCCACAACCACGAGTTCCTGGTGTCACTGCCCTTCCCCACCCCAGCTCACTGCTCTGCAGAGAAATCAGACCTGGCTAGAGATCTGCCTGTCTGGGAAGGCCTCCTCCTCTCTTTTGGGTTCTTCTCCAGCCATGTGGAAAAAGGTCCCAAAATACCCAGACAAGCATGACACCCAGACAAGCATGGCAGCCCAGGGGCAGAAAATCCATCACTGCCTGAAGGGCTGCTGAGGCCAGGCATACTTGGGGCATGTGGAAACACACGAAAGAAGTTTATGGGCTGCCTGCCCCCTCTATTGGAGCCAGGTTTTGACTCTTCGGTGACCTCAGTAATTCTGCACACCTCAGTGAAGAGGCAGCTCTGCAAAGGGCCCATGAAGAAAGGAAATTCTCCTCCAGTGGCGGTAGAGGCCAGGGATGGGGACAAGTCTCATGCAGCCTGGGAGAGGGATGTGAAGGAGACAATTCTGGGGCATGAGGCTCCTGAGAGCATCGTGGACAGATACCCCTTTTCTGCTGCTTCCATTGTGAGCTGCATTCCCAGTTCTGATGAGGAGACAGGAGTAGATTGTCCTGATAGTTTTGATTCACTGAATGCTTGAATTTATTGACCTGCAAAAGGAATCTTGGCAACTGTAAGCTTGTTCTGGAAGGGCCCTACAACCTAGAGTTGTCATATATTTTTAAACTTGTATTCCAGAGTCCTTCCATCTGGGGGTTACAAATTGGTTGGTTCCTCCTACCAATTTAGTGGAAGACAACCAGAACAAATTTTAAAGGAACTAGACTAGAACTGAATACAAAGGAAAAATATCAAAGTACATTGCATGTACTGAGTAAAGTATTCTTTGGGAAAATTTTTGCTTCAGTTATAAGTTGTGAATTCAGTTGTGAGTGCATTGTGTCACAATAGAGTGACTTACTTGACTATGACCAAAAATGATTCCAAACCACTGTTAACCCCAGTCCTACCTTGACAGAAAGGAAAAGTTATAAAGGAAACTAATAATTACATAAAGTTAGCATAATAGTTACCCCTGGATGGAAGGAGAGACAATGATAAAAAAAGGGGAATTCTGAACAGGGGGCTAGAGACAGGAAGTATTCTGTTTCATAACCCAGGTGTTGCTTAAGTGGGTACTCACTTTATAATTATTTGTTACACTGTATATTTATGTTCTACATACTCCTAGGTATGCACATTTCATATTTTTGTGGGGGGGGGTGCTGGGGATGGAACCAGGGGAATTCTACCTCTGTGTTACACCCCGCAGCCCTATTTTATTTTTATTTTGAAACACTGTCTCACTAATTTGCCTAGGGCCTCGCTAAGTTGCTGAGGCTGGCCACAAACCTGTGATCCTCCTGTCTCAGTCTCCCAAGTACTGGGATCACAGGTCTGCATCACCATGCCCAGCTGGGATCTTCTTTCATAGGGGGCTTTTGTGAGGGGTGGATATGAGGAGGTATGTGAGGATGACCCCAGTCCATAGTCACAAAGTGGTTTAGGGTGTGTCAGTCATCTTCCCACATGTGGCTTTGAGCATGTGAGTTATGCCCAGTATGACTAAGGAACTGGATTTTAAATTGTACTTGATTTCAATTTCAATTAATTTAACGTTAAAGAGTCTCATATAGCTAGTGGGTACTATATCGGACAAAACTAGTTAAAAGCAGTTTGGCAGATATGATCACAAGTACTAATCATTTGCTTTTAGACAAATCTAAATTTGAGTCTTACCTCTGTTACCACCACTGTGATACTTTAGGTGGGTTATTTGACTTTTCTAACCCTCAACTGCTCCTTTAACACTGAAAAATTTGAAGATCAAGCCATTGTCCTGCTAACTGGTTCTTTATTTCTCCATCTTAACTTCTTGCAGGCAATTATCTTAAACTCAGAAGGGAAACTGAACAGAAGCTGCCTCCCAAAGCCCTGGGGCCTGGGTCCAGGAAGATGCAAACAGGACCTGAAAAGTCAGATTTACAACCCCACACAACCTGCTACATATGCATATCTCTGAGACCCCTGCTTTTCTTTTTCCCTATTTAATCCTAAAGCTTCTGTGGTGAAAAGTTTCAGGGGAAGGTGAATTAACTGTCTTCCCAGTTTGGCCAAACTGCGAAGAAATTCATTTTTCTTTTTAAATTGTTTTTCTGTGAGTCCCAATGCGATTAGGCAATCCAATTCAGCCTACTGCCCCCCACCCAGTGCCAAGTCTTTGAGAGCACCCCCCCACATACACACAAACACAGCAGAATTGGTAAGCCAGGCAAGTGAAGCACTTCCTGGTGGCATTATTTGAATTTGACACTCCTAGGGGGCACCCCCAGGACTAGTGGGTTCCTGAGGAAAGGAACAGTTAAGATGGTCTCTGATCATTTTGTTTTGTTGGAAATTAGCTTGTTGTTTTGTTTTGTTTTTTAATCTTATGACCCTTCTCTATTTCCCTTCAAGCCAGCATTGGCTGCCCCTGCTGCTTTTGATGAAATAGAAAAAATAATTTTTTAATCATTTTTTTCTTACTTCCAACTTACCCACCCACTGACTGCTACCTCCTGCTCCTCAAGCTTCCTCATTCACTCCTGCCCAAAATGACTGCTTCTCAACAGTTATGACCTTTAGTTTCATTTGACCCATTGGCTTTTCTTTCCTTCTGGGTTCACTTGGTGTTCTACCCATCTTAAACTTTATCATCTGTCATTTTAGCCATCTTCTTGCATTTAACTGGAATTTCCTCATGCTAGGTCTTTGTGTACTGCATGTGAGGTAAAACCCAACTGTGATCACCTCATCTGTCATCCTCCACACTTGCACATGGGCACATGGGTTGGTACAGAAAGCTATACAAGTTACCCACAGACTCACCACAACTAATTTATGATCTCTATGCTCAGCTGGGTCCTTAACTTGGCCTAGAAATCATTTTGGGTTTCTACAGTCAATTCACCCCTTCTGAACAGTAAATACAGAATTGAAAACTGCCATCTGTTTCCTGAAATGTCTGCCCACTCCTTCACTTTCAACAGATGGCCCTGCCCTCTCTTTCACAAAGAAAATGGAAACTATGAAGAGGAAGTCCCCCACCCTCATGCCACCAGCCCTTCGAACCTACCTGCACCTGCATCTTCCTTCCCTCTTTCACTAAAGAGGTCACTCTTCTATCTTAGCCTCATTCCACTTCCTTCCTTCCCTGTCCTCAGAAACCTTGCTCTTTCCATATTCTTATACATTTAACCTCTTCCTTTGATCTCACTCCTTCTCTACAACATTTATAAGTTCCTATTTTTAAGAAAAATGAAACCAAATTCTCTGACATCCATATGACTTCTCTATTCTAACCAAGCTGTTTCTTCCCTATCAGAGCCTTGGCCACTTTGAGGTGACTCACTGCCTCCCCTCAATCCAGAACATCGACCTCCTTTCATATTCTCTAGTGAAACTCCCCACTAAGGTCACTAATAACTTCCCATTGCTAACTCCAAGGGTCACGTATCAGCTTCTTTTGTACTTAACTCTTGGCATCATATGACTGTTACCTGACACTCCCATGATCACCAAACCCCATAGCTACAGGCCTGTGTTCTCTGGTGACATTTTCTCTTCTTTACTTCAGAGTCCTACTTTCCTTCAATCCAAGATCTCCAAGAAGTGTTTTTTCCCCAGAGCCTCCTCCTTTCTTACTTTGGCATCTTCCCATTGCTTTCTTTTTACCTTCTGCTTACTATTTTAACACCTAGAAATTGTCTCTAGGCCAGAGCTCATTATTGAGCCCCACATTTGTGCATCTGATTAGCTAGCCAACACTTCCCCTTGCAGAGCTTTCCTGCCCAATCCATCTAAACTCAATCCTGTGAAAAATGAATTTATTCTCTTTCTCCATATAATAGTATTTCTTCCTGTAGAGTTGTTCCAGGTCACGGCATTACCACTAACTCAGATGACCTAACCAGGAAACTAAGGTGATCCTTGACTCTGTTCTGTCCCTTAGCACTATCCAAGTTTATTCCTCAGTAAAAATTCCAAACAAAATTTCTTCTGAATCCTTCTATTGCTCTCCTTTGTCATTCTCTCTATTCTCCTCTAGTCTAATTCCATCATTACACTTCCTCAAAGTGGTGGCGTAATATGCATTTACTCTATTATTGAGAATATTTAATTATGTTATAGAAGACAAGAAAAGTGATAAGCATCGAACTCATTAGATGTGCTAGGCACAGGCAAGTGTCAGTCAGTTTTTAAACAGAAATGTATTTTCCACAGTTCTTGAGGCTGGAAATTCCAGATTAGAGTGGCAGTATGGACGGGGTTTGGTGAGGGCTTCCTTCCTGGTTTGAGGATAAACTGTCCACATGTGGGGACATTTACTGCTTTTCCTTGGAGTCCATGTGCTCAGGGAGAAGAAGAGTTTTCTCTCTTCCTATTCTTATAAGGTTACAAATTTTATAGGATTAGAACCCAACTTTTAGGACTCCATTTAACCTTAATTACAACCTCAAAACCCTAACTCAATGTACAGTTAAATTAGGGGTTAAGACTTTAATGTTTGAATTTAGGAAGACACCATTCATTAACAATAAGTAAATTATTAATCTAGTAGGCATATTAAGACAAGTAATGAGAGCAGTGTGTGTATGTGTGAAAAATGATAGAAAAGGATGGGAAAAAGAAGGAAACCCTAATATTTATAATTAGACATGAAACACACTGTTTTGTTTCAGCAATGTGATGTGTTCTATATAGAGTCTTGATTTGACCGTCCATTAGTGACATCCATCCTGGCCTCAGGTGTCGTCTGCCTAAGAAATGCAAATAAAGTTTCTAGTTCTTCACTGGGCTTGTTGGCAATGACAAGTATGACCAGGTACACTCATCTTAACATCTTTCAAAGTGGTGTGTGTGTGTGTGTGTGTGTGTGTGTGTGTGTGTGTGCATGTCATTGGTACCAAGCACCTTCCCTCTGTGATCTCCCTATTCAAACCTTGGCTCTGGTGTTCATAACCACAACACTATCAGGGAAGCCTCATGTGACAGAGATACAAAGGAAGCATGCCCCCTGTTCATCCCAGAACTCACACAGAATGGTCCTTCTGCTTGCTTGAACACTGTCCCTAGTGTGTAAGCTTATCTCCTTTCTTTTCTTTTCTTTTTTTTTTTTTTGCGGTACTGGGGATTGAACTCAGAGGCATTCTACCTCTGAGCTACACCCCCAGCCCTATTTTTTATTCTTTATTTTGAAACTGAGTCTCACTAAGTTGCAGAGTGCCTCACTAGGTAGCTGAGGCTGGCCTCGAACCCCGATCCTCTGGTCTCAGCCTCCCGAATGCTGGGATTACAAGCGTGCGCCACCACGCCAGGCTCGCTTATCTCCTTTCTTTCCCTTTCATTTTTACTGTCATGGTTTGGATATAGAATGTCTCCTGAAGAACTCATGTATTAATATTCAGACCTAATATAATTAAGTTGTGAAGGTTGTAATCATATCAGTGAGTAAATCCATTATAATGGATTTTCATGTTTGTAGCCTAAGCAGGTAAGGTGTAGCTGGAGGAGGTAGGTCCCTAGGGGTGTGGTCTTAGTGACTGTACTTGTGTCCTTGAATACCCCTGCTTGCTCTCTTTCTTCCAGCCTCCATGATGTGAGAGCAGAACACTTGTTCTCTCCCTCTCTCTGCTTCCCACTGCCATCACCTGAGCTCCAGAGACCCAGCTTAACATGGACTGAACCTTTGAAGTCTCCAGAACTGTGAGTAAATAAATCTTCCTTCCTCTAAGTTGTGCAGTGGTCAGGCTTATTGGGCTACAGTAGTGAGAATGCTGATTGAAACATTTACCATCTGTGTTAAATTATATTTGATAAACTGTGAATCAAGTATCTTTATATAGTCTATGAATCTTTTGCGTGATATTTGGGATGACTTACCTGGTAATATACTTATAGGCCACCATTGTATCAAGGTAAATTCCCATATGACAGGTGGATTGCATTCATGATTTAATTTTTCACCCCTCCCTGTATATGTACACCTTTGCTGTGTGACTTCTCATCAAAGGTTGAAATGTATTTTTTCCTGGCCTTTGAAATTGAGGTCAGCCGTGTGATGTACTTTGCTCAATAGGGTGTTAGCGGATGCAATGCTGGCAGAGGCTTAACAGAGTGCCTGTCTGCTTCTGCTTGCCTTCTTGAATCTCTTCCATCTCTGAGAAGGACAAACCCAAGTTTTCCCATTATTCCCAGGAGGAAGCTAAACCATGGGTGGAGCCATTCCCAGCTAAACCCAGTCCAAATCATCTGATGCTCAACTTGCTGCAGATGCCCAGATGCACCCAGTTATATTAGCCATCTATCATGAGAAGTAATATTTGAATGTTATTTTAAGCCACTTACTTTTGGGTATTTTCTCACATAGCAATAAGAAACCTATATGCTCATCTAGTCATACTTTGTAGCCTCTTAATTTTTTTCCCTGCTCAAATACTCCTCTTTGATATGTTTCCTACTGAAGTCATAGTGTTCTAAGACACAATCTGATTACCTTATCTCTCTTCTAGAACTATATAATGAATCTTTTATCTGCAGGTTAAATTACAAACCCTTGCATAAATTGTGTGTTCATCTATCCAGCCTCGTTTCTTGACATTAACTTCTTATCTTGGTAAATTTTAATTACATTGAACAATCTGCATATCCCTAATTGAGCCATTCTCTCTCTTGCTTCCAGGCCTTTGAACATATTATTTTCCTTATATGAGTCATGTATTGATTTTCTAGGGCAATTTTAACAAAGTACCATAAACTGGGTGGCTTTTAACAACAGAAACTTATTAGCTTATATTTTTAGGGGCCAGAAATCTGAAATCAAGGTGTCACCAGGACTATGCTCCATCTGAACAAGCCTTTATCCTAGTTTCATCCTGGCTTCTAATAGTTGCTGGCAATGCTAGCATTCCTTGGATTGTACTTTCAGCATTTCCGTCACACTCATCATCACATGGTATTCTCCTCTAGAGTCTTTACATCCTCTTCTCATAAGAACATCAGTCATGCTAGATTAAGAGTTCACCCTAACTGAATGTGATGGAACACATCTGTAATCCCAGTACCTGGGAGGCTGAGACAGGAGGATGGCATGTTTGAGGTCAGCCTCAGCAACTTAGTGATGTCCTTTAGCAACTTAGCAAAACCTTGTTTCAAAATAAATACATAAATAAATAAATAAATAAGCAGGGATATAACTTGGAGGTAGAAGGCTCCTGGGTTCAATCTCCAGTACCAAAAAAAAAAGAGTTCATCCTACTCCTGTGTGATCTTATCTTAGCTAATTATATGTGTAATTATCCTATTTCCAAGTAAGTTCACATTCTGAGGTACTGGTGTTTAGGACACCAATATATTTTTTGGAAGACACAGTTCAACCTATAGCTTTGGCTTTTTCTGACCATTACTCCTACCTATTTATCAGATCTCAGCATTGTTATCAATTCTCCTAGGAAAATTTTTTTGTCTCCAAGACCTAGTTAAGTGCCACTTCAGTGTGTAAACAAAATGCCATAAGTTGCTGATTAGAAAACAATTACATTATATATAGATTCAGTAGCTTTCAAGTGAATGGGGTATTACTTTATTATGAATATACTGATGGTGTACTCTGATGTGATATTGACTTTGCGATATAATAGCTATTTGTCACTAAGGCAAATTATGATATTAGATGGGACCAGAAATTCAAACACCTTTATGACTTTCTCATGTCTGTTTCCCTTATTACATCACTATTGTTTGTCTTTTTAGATGCAGATAGGCTTTCTTTGCTCTTTGTCATTTATTAATTTATGGCCCTCCCATTACCCCCAAGTTTAGATATTACTGGTTTAGCCATTCCTTGGGACAGAGATACAGTATCCAAAAATCCCAGGGACAATAATATGGTTGGCCCAGCTTGAGTCAGTGGTTAGCCATTGACCAGCCATCCATGATCTAGGATAGGGTGATACAGTTCAAACATGACTTCTGGGGACATATTTTTGTGGATATGTGATCAGCAGCATCCCTTGAAAGATGGGGTACAAATTGGTGAGTGGAACCACACCTCAAATGAAATGGGGCACATCATGGTATAATTATGTAAACAGACTAGCTTTGCTCACCTAATACTAACAGTACTAATACTAATGAGAAAAATGCCATAAATTCCATCCTCATATCAGACAGGAAGATATATTTGTTTCTTTGCCAAATAGCACACTGAACTCTAAATAGTTGTCCCAATAATGCTTTGAGTAAGAAATTCCCTCCATTCCATTCTTGTTTCAGCTTTAATAAATGATAGAAAAGAAATGAGAAATGGGAGGAATGGGAAGTCACAGAGTCCAAGAAAATAAGGATTAAAATGCCCTGAGAACCCTTGATTTCTTTAAGAGCAGAAAATATATCTTATTTTCTTTGTCTTCTTTTCCCCTCCCAAGAAAGTAAAACATTTATAAACCATGTGAGTCTTATAAGGAATTTAATTAAAATGTATTGGAGGAGGCCATTTTTTATTCCAGACACAGGCTAACTTAAACAATATTGAGAGAAATGTATAAACAAAATGTTATAAGTTGCTGAATATGGAACAAGTACATTAAAAACATCCCCTGTTACACTGCTTACCACACTGCATGTTAACTATTTATGAATGCTTTTATATCACATACCATGCTATGAGTTTCATAAAGAATGGGAGAACCATGCTTGTCATGATCACTGTTGTTTCCATAATACCTGATGCAGTAGATTGATTTCATTAATGATGTGTTCTAGTCAGCATTCTCACAGCAATAATCTAAAGACATGACCATGTAACTTAGAGGAAAGAATATTTATTTTCTTATGGTTTCAGGTTCAGTCCATGTGAGGCATGGGGACTGCAAATCTCAGGGCATGCGGTGAGAGGTAGACAGAGGGAGAGCACATGGGCTGTACTTCTACATCATAAAGGCCAGAAGCAAGACAGGGAGCAGGGGGAGGAGGAACCATTTATATAATCCCCAAGGCCACACCCCCAGAGACCCACCTCCAGTCATACCTTACTGGCCTGGGTCACCACTCAGATAAATACATTACAATGGATATATCCATTGCTACTATTACAACCCTCACGACTCAATTACATTAGCTTCAGACATTAATAAATAAGCTCTTTAGGGGACATTTTATGTCTAACTATAACATGGTACCAAGAAATGACTTCCTTCCATCCACACCTTTTGCTTTTTAGTGTCCTCTCATTTAATAGTGTCCTCTCACTTTTTATAGTGTCCTCTCAAGCGGAGTTGTTAGCCATGTGACTTGCTTTGGCAAATAGAATGTTAGTGAAAGTGATGTAAGCAGAGCTTCAAGAAGCCTATGTATGTTCTCTTTTGCTGTTTTGTAGGATTGGACTTGTTTGCTTTTGCACTTTTGCCTCCTCATGAGAGTATGCCTGGGTTAGCTTGCTGGAAAGATAACACAAACTCATGGAGAATAACTGAGGCCATCTTAGAAGAGCCAAGAGCCAAGTGCTTTTCAAATATATGAAAGAGTTCAACCGAGATCAACAGAGCTACCTAGCCTCCTACCCAAAGATGACCAAATGTACATGAATAATCCTAGTGAATGAAGACCAAATAACTACTCAAAAACCCCACAGATCCAAGAGCAATGGTAATATGGCTAATGTTTTAAGCCATGATGATCTAGAATAGTTTTTATGCAATGTTTTTTAGCAAAGAGGATAATATATATAATATGCAATTATATATATAATCTCCAAATGTATTCCTGGTGCTCTTTTTTTCTAAAACTTCTTAAAATAAATTTGTCCAACAAAAATAATTGCTCTTTATGCTACTACTTTTCATGAAATTTCTCACTTCATTTATTGTAGGTTACTTTTCTCTTTATCATTTCCCAGAACTCATCAGTGGCTAGGCTATAAAACTTGGACTCTCTGATTTCCTTATTTCTTACTTGCTAATTTCCTAAGTGTCTCTCCTTTTTTTGAAGTTAATAAATGAATTTTTGAAATGCAGTCTCCCACTTTTCCTTTTCTTTTCATAAATACCTTTTAGCAATTTTATTTTTCATTTTACATCCTGGGCCTTATCTTATTCTTACACATTCAGTATTATGCCGAAGTCATTTTATATAGGATAATGAAAGAAAATTGTTAATTTTTCAGAAATTTTATGAGCTGAATACTAAATATGACCATCCTTGAAATCAGCTATGGTGGTGCAGAGATTAGTAAGGGCTGCCTCCCAAACCCAGCTGTCAAACATTTATTAATGCATCAGTGTCTACATTTTTTATTTTATTACTGAAACCCATTCTCTTCAGCATCTGTCAGTGGGGCATATGTACTGCCTGATGGGGTGAAATGCTAAAGGGAGGCAGGAAAAGGTAGTGGGATCCCTAGAAATAGCTAATAGGATTTTGATTTCTAATTCATCTGTGATCCATGAATTTATGTTTCTATAGCACTCTTTCTATAGACTGTCTTCTCTGAACTGGAAAAGGCATGTGTGGTTGGATATGACCAAAACTCTAGCACTTACTTTTTTCTTTTTCTTCTGTGTTTTTTTTTTTTGTGTGTGTGATATTATGGAATTGGACCCAATGGCATTCTACCTCCAAGCCATACCCTCAGCCCCATTTTGCTTTATTTGTAAACAGGGTCTTGGCAAGTTGTTGAGAGCCTTACTAAGTTGCTAAGGATGACTTTGAACCCGTGATTCTACTGTCTCAGCCTCCTAAGTACTGGGATTACAGGTGTGTGCCACCATACCTGACCTCACTTTTTCTTCATGGGTGCTATAAAGGAAATATGTTAATCCTTAGCTACCTAGCCTACAAGATCCCTTGCACTTGAGGAATCCTGCAATATGTCAGAAGATACAAATTTTATTCCTTTTGATTCCTGGCAACTGGAGCAAGAGCACAAACAGAAATGCTCCCAGGACCTTGTAGCTGGAGTTGGTTATGAGAAGAATTAGGAGAATTTAGAATTCTTACTGCCTGTGTTGGGGGTGGCTGGCCGTTTCCCAGATATTTTTTCTTTTGGTATTGCCTTGGCTTTCTGACACCTCAACTTCTCTCTGTTCTTGCCTCTCCTGCTTTTCCAGCTTTCCTATCAATTCTTCAAGGGCATTCCATACTTTTTTGATAAGCTATCTTTTGATGGCATTACTCAAAGTCAGCTTCTGTTATTTGCAGTCTGACTAAAATGAGTAATGTGGTGAGAAACACACGAGTTTGCTGATAGTGGATGGCAGGAATATGAAGCGAATGTTGCTGCTGCCACCTGGATGTTGGTGCCTGATTTTTGCAATCAGATTTATATTAAAGGGATTAACTCAGTTGAAAGGAGTGTAGCTGACTTTCACATTCAGTTATGGTTTTTCTAAAATACTAGTGCCCTTCATTTAAGTAACTGAAATAAAAGTAAAGCATGTTGTATTAAAATAAGATGTTTAGAGAAAGATATAATCACTAAAACTGAGAGAAATGAGGCATTTTGTCACTAATTTTTAAGTATTCTCAATCAGAGCTTAACCCCACAATTTTCCCCACCTCCTTCTAGGTAGAGGGAAATTAATATTTCTTAGTTGTTTCTTCTCTGAGTGGTTGCTTCAGCTCCTGAACTTCTAGTAACGTTGCATCAAAAGCATTAGCACCACTATCCTTTGATCTAGAAAGAAGGAGATACAACAATGACTATATTTTCTTAATGCTTGGGCTTTTATTAGAGAAATGGCCATAATTGGTCTCCTTGTGATTTTTATCAGAAAGAAGGAGTCTGGATATCTCTCTTATTTTTGTCTTGTCTTGTGACCAAGCAAGACAAAAAAATTGTTGGAAAGCCCTTTGCAAAAAACATATGAGGTTCTTTTTGTTTACTAATCAAAAGGGAATTCTGTTATACAAATCCATCAATTTCACTTTGATTTTTAGAAATTACTTTTTAAATTCATTTTGTTTTACAGTTATATAAAATACTTCATACTTTCCAAGTCAAAACCACCAGAAAAATCAAGATGATTCAATCCCATTTCCAAGATAAATTGTTAACATTTTTATATACATTTGTGAATGTATATATACATATATTTCTCTTGATGCACATAGCTTTTAAAGTAAAATTAAGCTTATTCGCAAATATGAAATATTTTAAGCAGTAAAGTCATAAAAGAAAACCTAGAAAAATGTAGTAGAAACAATACATCACTACTGAATTTATATTTTCCTATGTAGTCAATTTTACCAATGTACTTTGTTTCTTCACATGTTTATTATCCTTTCATTTCAGCCTAAAAGGCTCCTTTTGACATTTTTGTAGGTTAAATCTACTAGTAACTCACTCCTTCAGCTCTTTAGTATCTGGTAATGACTCTATTTCTCCATTTTTTATGTGTGTGGTATTAGGGATTGAACACAGAGACATTCTACCTCACAGCTACACCTCTAGCCCTATTTTACTTTTATTTTGAAACAGGATCTCACTAAATTGCTATCTTCAAACCTCAGATCCTCCTATCTCAGCCTACCAAGTACTGGGATTATAGGCATGAACCACCATGTCTGAAAATATCTCCATTTTTGAGGAATACTTTTTGGATATAAAATTCTTGGTGGCAGCTGGGTGTGGTGGCACATACTTGTAATCCCAGTACTTGGGAGGCTGAGACAGGAGGATCACAGGTTTGAGGACAGCCACAGCAAGTAATGAGACTCTCATCGACCTAACAATACCCTGTTTCAAAATAAAAATAAAATAAGGCAAGGGGTGTAGCTCGGAAGTAGAATACCCCTGAATTCAATCCCTAGTACCATAAAAAAAAGAATTCTTGGTGAAAAAACTATATCATTCCTCTTAAAGATTGTTGTTCTTCTTGAGATTCTTGGCTGTATAGATTCATATCTTTTATCAAATTTGGGAAGTTTTCATTACCATTATTTCATCAAATATTCTTTCTGCTCCTATCTTTTCTTCTAGGATTTACACTATGCATATATTATTATGTTTGATGGTATACCACAGGACTCTAAGGCTTGTTTCATGGGTGTAGTCCCTGCCTACACTTACCAACCAGTAAGCACATTCAAATTATTATTTCATCAATAATTTATCCACTGATGATATTAAAGCTCTGATTCAGTTATTTTACTTCTGAATATTTTTACATTACCAATACATGAGCTTTTCTGGAGGAAATTCTACATCTAAACCATAATGATGAGGAATGCTTTCTTTTTATCTTTGCATGCCTTGTAATATTTTGCTGAATACTGAACAAATTGAATATTAAAATGTGTTATTCAGATTCTTGTTTCTCTTCAGGATTGATTTTGCCTGCTGTGCACTATAATTGTTGGTTTAGTAACTTTCTAAACAATTTTTGTAAAGATTGTATTCTTTACCATGAGGGCTATGAGGTCTATACTTTATCTCAGTGATCAGCTACTCATCTGACAGAAATTTCTTTAAACACCTAGAGCCAAAATGTTAAAAAATAAAAGATAAGAAAAGAAGAAAAACACATTCACCAGGTCCTTGACAATTGACTCATTGTTGGGATGATCCTTCTACTCTCACCTACACTGTTTATAATTCTGCTTTGAACTATCACTTTCTGATTTCTCTGAGCCTAGAAATCAGCCAGAGGTAGAAGTTTATGGCTGGGCATGGTGACTTATGCCCTTAATCCCAGGACTTGAGAGGCTGAGACAGAAAGATCCCAGGTTAAAGGCCAGCCTTGGCAATTTAGAAATCCTGTTTCAACATAAAAAATAAGGTTTGGGGTGTACCTCAGAGGTAGAGAACCCCTGGATTCAACCCCAGTACCACAAAATAATGATGATGATGATGATAATGGTAATAATATATTGTTCAATCTCCAAAATTCTAAAAATAAATAAATAAAACAATAATAGTAGAAAAGGCCACTAAGGTGCAGTAGGAAAGCTTTGCGGCAATTTAGTGCACCCTTGTTCTAGTCCCCTTCCCTGTGGAGCAGTGATCTTGAAGACAGCAGCCCATATTCCCATTGTGGTCACCTGGTTCTGAAGGGAGTATAGCAGACCTTATCTCCAAGGGACAGTGTTTATCTATTTGGGGATTCTCTGAAGAACAGACACAAGGTTTTTTACTTTGTATCTTTAGCTTGGAAAAAAAATTAACGGTTCCTTTTTTTCCTTCACTATTGAGGATTGAATGCAGTTGTGCTCTACCACTGAGTTACATCCCAGTCCTTTTTATTTTGTGTTTTTGTTTTGAGACAGGGTCTTGCTACATTGCCCAGTCTGCCTTCAAACTTGAGATCCTCTTGCCTCAGGCTCCCAAGTAGCTGGGAGTACTCTCGTGTACCATGAGGTCCTGCTCCTTCCTTCATCTTTAAAGCCAGCTGCATAGTATCTTCTCTTTCGTGGCCTCTACTTCCATCATCATGTTCTCTTTCTCTGACATTGGGCCTTCTGCTTCGCTCTAATAAGGACCCCCCCTTTTTTTGCGGTACTAGGGATTGAACTCAGGGGCATTCTACCTCCAAGCTACACCCCCAGCCCTATTTTGTATTCTTTATTTTGAAACCGGGTCTCACTAAGTTGCAGAGTGCCTCACTAGGTAGCTGAGGCTGGCCTCGAACCCGGATCCTCCGGTCTCAGCCTCCCAAATGCTGGGATTACAAGCGTGCACCACCACGCCCGGCTTAATAGGGACCCATTTGATTACATTGGGCCCATGCAGATAATTCGTGATAATCTCCCCATCTCAACTTCCTTAACTTAATCACATTTGCAAAGCCCCTGTAACCATGTAAAGTAATATAGTCACAGGTTCTATGAATTAGTTCCTAGTCATCTTCTGGGGGCTAGTATTTATCCTACTCCAAATGGATATGATGATTTTACATACCTTACAGAATGGTTGTGAAAAATAAACACAAAAAAGCACACAAAGCATGTATAAGTGCTCTATAAATGCTATCTATTGTTAGTAAGACCATGTTAAGACTATAAAAATAGATTGTTTCAAGAAAAAGGAAGTAAGCCAATGAGGAGACCTACTAAAAAGTTTTAAATTCAAATAAATGTTCATTGGTATTTCCCCATTTTCTTCCTGGTTCTGATGAACTTATACAAGCACTCACATTTAACATAAAGAATTTAAAATGTAAACTTCATCACTGGACATTTTCACCATTTGTTGAGTGAATTGCCTGTTAAAGTTGTGCTCCCCATGCATTTACTTGCCTAAAACAGTAAGTCGCCCCTTCTTCCCTGAATGTCTTTTCTTTTACTTTGCTATGTTCTCTCTCAAACGGGAGACAGAATATTTAGATCACATTCCAGCAATCTTATTCAAGTTTGTTAACCTCTTATGTTCTGGTTATCAAATAAAAGTGGGTTTCATTATAGCATGCTTTAGTAAGAACCCTTCTTGATGTAAGCAGTAGAAACCCAGTTCAAATCCTTTTTTTTAAAGTAGGAAGTGGTAGCATGGGTAATTTATGTCTTGCATAACTGGGTTAGATATTATGATATGGCTACTAGGTCCAACTTCAAAAATGAAGGACTTACTCCCCTACTGTCAACTCCTATAGGTATTGTTTCAGTGAACAGAACCA
Source organism: Graphiurus murinus (assembly GCA_004027655.1). Taxonomy (NCBI): domain Eukaryota; kingdom Metazoa; phylum Chordata; class Mammalia; order Rodentia; family Gliridae; genus Graphiurus; species Graphiurus murinus. The sequence continues at coordinate 32,585 of PVLC010009788.1, forward strand.
TCTTTCACAAGGTCAGTCAGGGCCATCCAAGCTTCTGTTATTCCCACAGAAATGCTGAGGCCTTACTGTGACTACATAGTCATTCAGTTTCTCCTTTAGCTCACTCCTCTTTTCTTATCTTCACTTCTCTTCCACAGGTATTTACCTGTAAGAACACTCTCTAATAAAACTACTGCACACTACTCTCCATCTTAGAGTCCACTTCTAAAGGAAACCCAATCTGCAAGAATAATTGAGATGTCCAAGTGTCCCAGGCAAATGGGAGTCAAGAATTCAAATACTGTCATATTTGTCTCCAAACTTCCTCATCCTTCCTTATCTTCTGATTCTGAGCTTTTGGTACAAGGTAGTAGAGATGGCCTATAGTGGCACCAGGTGTACATTATTGTCAAACAGAAAAGCTCGACCTTGTCTGTTTCAGAGTCCCTAGCAACTCCCTCACCCCATGCAAAAACTAAGTGGTCTTGTTTGGGCCAAGTGCCCATACCTGGAACAATCATTTTACCCAGATGGCTGAAGTCTTCTCACTAGTCATTCTTATGCAAGGAATATTGGCACCATGTAATCCATAGAAGCGTATAGAGTGGGAGTATGACAATTCTAGGAAGAACAGAATACGCAGAAGAGATAAAAAGGAAATTAAATCCACTTTTCATCAGCACCAGGGATAAAACTTATTAGGAATCTCTCTTTCTTCAGCAATTTTCTTGGAATAATTAGGAACCTAATTTTCAATTTGAATCACTGAGAAGGAATCTCATTCAGGATGTAAAGTCAAAATTCCTTGGAGACTTGGGTCTGCTTCTCCTATGGCCCTTTTGCCCCTTTGGAAGGTACATAGAATACAATTGCAATCCTGAGGCTATTGGCCATTACCACCTGTAGGGGCTAGTGAATTCATGCTAATGCTCACCATAGTCTAGCTTAGCACTAACAGTTTAGGAAACAATGGAAGCCAAAGTAAGTGGGAGAAGATAAGACCTTAGCTAAGGCATAGAGATTCAAGTTTCTTCATTCTCCTCACCCTATTCAATGCCAGCCAACCAACCCTCTTGCGCCTTTAAAAAACCTTTCTGCCAACACTCGGGATCCAGGCTCAGCTGCGGTGCAGAGTCCCGAGTGCTTTGGACTCCTTGGTGCTGGACAGTGCGGACACCCAGAACCCTGGGTGGACTCGAGCCGAGCAGAAGCAGGCCATGGAGTTGGTGGCTTTTGAGGATGTGGCTATAATCTTCACGTCTGAGGAGTGGGCTCTGCTGGATCCATCCCAAAAGGAGCTCTACCAACATGTGATGCAGGAAACCTTCAGGAACCTGGCCTGCGTAGAAGTCAGGTGTTGAAGAGAGTCTTTGAACATAAACTCTATAATGATGGTGGAATACTCCTTAAGTACTCTCGAGATCCTATTCTCAAGAAGAAAACTCATCCTGGAGTTAAAGCCGGTGAAAGACATGTGGGTGGAGAAGTTCTCACTGTTCCTCTCTCCTTAGATGAGCCCCACAGAGCTCAGTCTGGCCAGAAGCCATGTGCGCATTTAAAACATGAGGAGAAATCTGATCAATGTAAGGAACTAGGGGGAGTCTTCAGTTCTCCCAAATGCTCCAGGAAGCATGAAGGAAATCACACTGGAGATAAACCCCATGAATGTAAGCAAGGTGGGGAAACCTTCAGTAGTTCCAGTTACATTCAAATCCATGATAAAATTCATACTGGGAAGCAATCCTATGAATGTAAGGAATGTGGGAAGACCTTTCATTCTTCCAGTTACCTTCAGACACATAAGCGAATTCACACTGGAGAGAAGCCTTATGAATGTAAGCAATGTGGGAAAGCCTTTAGGTGTCCCCGTAGCATTAAGATACATGAAAGAACTCACACTGAAGAGAAACCTTATGTATGTAAACAATGTGGGAAAGCCTACAGTGATCCTACATCTCTCAGAAGACATGAAAAGAATCACATTGGAAACAAATCCTGTGTATGTAAGCACTGTGGGAAATCCTTTAGTAATTCCAGTAATTTCAGAGTCATGAGCAAATTCACACTGGTGGGAAACCTTACGTATGTAAACAATGTGGCAAAGGCTTTACTAGTTCCAGTTACCTTCAGCAGCATCTGCAAATTCACTCTGGAGGGAAACCCTACATATGTAAGTATTGTGGGAAAGGCTTTTGTTTTTCTAATTCCATGAAGACACATGAGCGAATTCACACTGGAAAGAGGCCCTATGTATGTAAGCAATGTGGAAAAGCCTTTAATTGTTCTGGTCACCTCCGCACACATGAGCGAATTCACAGTGGAGAGAGGCCCTATGCATGTCAGCACTGTGGGAAGACCTTTACTTCTTCCACTCACCTTCACACACACGAACAAATTCACACTGGACAGAAATCCTATGTATGTAAGCAATGTGGGAAAGCCTACTATGATCCTTCTACTCTGAAAACACATGAAAAGTACCACAATGGAGAGAAACCGTATGTCTGTAAGCACTGTGGGAAAGCCTTTAGTTATTCCAGTCAGCTTCAGACACATGAGCGAATTCACACTGATGAGAAGCCCTATGTTTGTAAGCACTGTGGACGCAGCTTTACTTATTCCAGTAATTTAAAGAAACATGAAAGCTGTCACACTGGAGAGAAACCTTATGTATGTAAGCACTGTGGGAAGGCCTACTATGCTCCTTATTGTCCCCGAATACATGAAAGGACTCACACTGGAGAGAAGCCCTATGTGTGTAAGCAATGTGGGAAAGGCTTTAGGTCTTTCCCTTCCTTACAGAAACATAAAAGATTTCACACTGGAGAGAAACCTTATGTATGTAAGGAATGTAGGAAAGCCTTCATGTCTTCCAGTACTCTTCGCATACATGAGCGAATTCACACTGGTGAGAAACCCTATGCATGTAAGCAGTGTGGGAAAGCCTTTAATTCTTCTGGTGCCCTTCACATACATGAGAGAATTCACTCTGGTGAGAAGCCCTATGTATGTAAGCAATGTGGGAAAGGCTTCAGAGCATCTGGTCAATTGCATGGACATGAAAGAACTCACACAGGACAGTAACCCCACATACACACTGTGGGAAGGCTCCACTATCCCAGAAGAATGCATAGTTGAGAGTGCGCCCATCAAGGTAAAGCTGGGGGGAATGTCCCCAGCAATCTGGGACCAGGTCACAGATACAGAGTGTGGGGGAAATTTTTCACTAAAAGAGATGTGCAAAATTCTTCAGTTGGTCCATGTGTACAGATGCACACTGGCTCAAAACCTTATAAATGTGAAATGTACAATAAAGTTGTGTGTAACAAATAGTTTTCAAGTCCTGTGAAAATTCCCCATGTAATGTAATCTAAAGACAAGTAAACGTGAAGAGTTCCATGCAAACAACTTGTGTTGCAGAAAACATGCAAGGTAAAGGAAATGATCTAAGAAAAAAAAAAAAACCTTTCTGCCTATCTTTCTAAAAGCAGTGTGTATTCATTTTTTTCTTAAATGGTGTTCTCAAAAGGGAAGTTACTTTCCATAGAAGGAAGATTTTACTTTCCATTGCAACTGATCTCTCTTCCTCCAGCTGTGAAACTGATTGAGGTTCTTAAGGCTCTCAAGAAATCACTGTTCACAGCCCTGTGATTACTTTCAGAAAGGAGAAAAAAGTAGGAAATGGTTGATTACCCATGGAAAATTGTCTTTTTTGAATTTTCTTCTGAAATTATAGAGGAAGGGAAAGGGAGTGGTGAAAATGTTGAAGAAAGAGGGAACAGGGAACATTATTTCCTAGTGAATGAATTATCCTGGTCTCTTTCTCATTGCCTTCCCAGCAGAGCACAAGCTTCAGAAGGAAGTTGAAAACTGTGGGAAAGACAAGGGAAGATGGACAATTAGGAGGGGAAAGAGAAAAGGAGAAAGAAGTGAAGAGAAAACTTCATTGAGCTTCAAATAGCTGGGTGGCCCAGCATTTGGGAGGCTGAGACCGGACGATCTGGGTTCACAGCCAGCCTCAGCTACCTAGTGAGGCACTTCGCAACTTAGTGAGACCTGGTTTCAAAATAAAGAATAAAAAAATAGGGCTGAGGATATAGCTTGAAGGTAGAACGCCCCTGAGTTCAATCCCCAGTACTGCAAAAAAAAAAAAAAAAAAAAAAAAAAAAAGAGAGAGAGAGAGAGAGTGCTGGGTGGAGTGGTAGTTATCCCTGTGAAAACAGAAAACAGGTTTCTTAAAAGTGTGTGAAGTCAGACATGGTGGCTCACATCTGTAACCCCAATACTTAGGAGGATGGGACAGGAGGATCACAGGTTCCAAGACAGACCCAGCAACATAGCCAGGCTTTCAGCAACCTAGTGAGAGCCTGTTTCCAAACAAAAAAAATTTAGAAAAGGGCTGAAGGTATAGCTTGGAGGTAGAATGCCCCTGGGTTCAACTCCAGTACCACAAAAAAAAAAACTGTTTTACGGTGTTTTATTGCTTTTTAGGCATATATTCCTCCTTTCGTTTATTATATGAGAAAATGAGCACTCATCTTACTTACTTTCTGTTTCTGTCAAAGTCCAGTTAGCAGAACAGAAATTGGGGTATTTCAACAGAGGGAATTTCATGGCCGGAAATTATTGCATGGATGATGGAAAAGTGGAGAATCCCAACAGGGGGTGCAGAGGCAACATAAAGATGGCTATAGGAAGTGGCTACCATCTTCAGGGTTAGAGGGGAACTGGAAGGAGGTGATGGAACTTCAGCTCAGCAGCCAGGGTCTCTGGCAAGATCTAGAACTACAGAGGGAGGGACTGACTGAAGCTGGAGCTTCAGTGAAGATACAGCCACTTTGTGGATGCCACTTGAAGTAGAAAGCTAGGGGAAGAAACACTGGCTTTTTCTCTGTACCCCATCCTCCAGTTCACCTAAAGATACCAGAAATCAGAGGACCAAAAGAAGCTGACAAATACAATTTTCTCTGAAACACTGCAGGGCAAAGAGTATATACATCAGAGAGCAAAAAAGCAAATATCTGGTATGTTTTAATTGTATGTGTTCTTTGAATTCATCTTTTTTATGGAATGAAACCAGGACAACTTCTCATTATGTGTTTTATATGTGTTCTATGAGAAATGGAGAAGGTCAGAGTAGAGTACTTTTCTTTGCATATTACAAAATGAAAAAAAAAACAATAGTACTTTATTATGTCATAATTCCAGAGGCTGTCCCAAGTCATTTGCAGAAAGCTACAAAAATAATTCATGCTTCCCTCTCTCTTTTTTCATTCTTCTGTGTGCTGGGAATGAAACCCAGGGACATTCTACCTTTGAGCTACACTCTTAGCCCTATTTTATGTTTTATTTGGAAAGAGGATCTCACAAAGTTTCTGAGAGCCTTGCTAAGTTGCCAAGACTGGCTTCGAACCTACAGTTCTCCTGTCTCAGTCTCCCAAGTACTGAAATTACAGCATGCATCACCACACCCAGATCCCTCTTCTTTTATTCTTTGGTTCCCTCTACCCCTACAATTTCTTTTTTTAACCCCCTGCACCCATTATCTATAGCTGTTACACAACTACCCTTGTGTAATTAGTCAACTTTGATCTTGTAGTGGAATTACCATCCTACCCTTTTTTCTCTTTCATGTTTTGAAGAATGGTTAGCAGCTAGACATGATGGTGCACGCCTGTAATCCCAGTACTTAGGAGATTGAGACAAGAGGATTGCAGGTTTGCAGCCAGCCTCAGCAATTTAGTTAGGCTCCTACAACTTACTGAGAACTTGTTTCCAAATAAAAAATAAAATAGGGCTGGGGGTGTAGCTCAGAGGTAGAATGACCCTGGATTCAATCCCTAGTAAAACACACACACACGTGCATAGTAGCTAGGGATGATAGAGGATGCTATATCTACTATATCTGACAAACCTGCATTCTATGTTTATGCACTTAGTAAGGATTCCATATCTGCCCAAGAACATGATTGTCCTCTGAGAATTTTGACCTGTTAGATTTTCATTCCCAGTAACTGTATGTGGAGTGATTTAAGGTAGGTTTGAGGCAGTCAGGCTTTATTATTTTTTTGGTATCATGGTTAAAATATAGACTTTGGAGCCACATTGTAAATATAATTTTAATAATAGAACTTACATTTTAGGGATTGAATCGTGAGACTCAAATGAATTAATGTATATGTGTCTCTGTGAGTACATCCATGTATTTTTATGCATATTTCAGCCCACATATATACACACATATGAACACACACATATACACACACAAACACAAACATAACATTCTATAAACATCAATCATCATAATTGTCACTTTTCCCAATGAGGCCATGAATGCACTATACAAGCCTGTAAAAAGATATCACATCTGTTTATTCTGTTTTACCAAGCACCAACAAATGGATAGTTGAGTGACTTGAAAATTATAAGTAGATAACTGGTTAGTACAAAAGTTAATTCAGTATGTAAAATACATCCCATGAATGATACTGTCTCTCAGATGTAGAAATTGTTTTCCTTTTCCATGTTTTTGTCCAGTTGTGATTAGGCCATTAAAAACTTTTTTTTCTGTATTTTTTGTGGTTTAAAAATTTAAATCAGTTATGAAAACAGGCTTTTCAGTTGACCAATGGTTAGCTAATTTCTGATTGAAAAGGAAATATATTGCCCCAAGGCTGCTGTTTTCATTTCCTCTTGTGAAGAAGAAGCACAGTATAGAAGAAAGGCAGACACAACACAAGAACCTCTGCCACCATGGGGAACTGGGCTGTGAATGAGGGGGTCTCCATTTTTGTCATCGTAAGTACCAACAATAGATAAATGATGAGTTTTCTGACATGTCTGGATTCTCTTGAAAGTTAAAATACAGCAAAGTTGTTTTGTTTGTTTGAAAAATTGTGTAAACAAATATCTATGTTTAAATGGACTTAGTTCATTCTTCCAAATTCCATAATAGAAAGAATGTATCTAAAGTGTTCATTTCTCTTAGAAAGAATGTATCTAGAGTGCTCATTTCTCTTAGTTTATTTCTGAGTTCTTAGGAGTGCTAAGTCAGCCACTGCTTCACCTTTTACATGAGTAACAGGTATTTCATGCTAATAATTTTAATTCTGTGTTGTTCATTTATTACTCAGAAGCAAATTTCTCTGCTTTTTATGTGTTTAAACTACTTAAAAATAGCCAATTGAAACTTTATACTATTTTCAAAATAACAAAGATAAGACAGGTCCACGTGTGGGAAATTAGCCTTTATTTCAGTAATGACACTGAAAATAAACCATTCTCAAATTTCTTCTTAAAATCAAGTACCATTTTTTTCTCTGAGATCTAAACCTGAGTTATTTATAAGACTTATTAAATTAAAGAAAAAGAATTTAAATGTTATTTGGACTCATACATGTGTAGTGTATATATAAATATATGATACGTAATTATATACAATAATACAAATTATCTTGAGAAAGTTTTGTGAGTAATAGCTAATTTTTTACTAGACATATTGATTTCTGTTTTCCTTTAACATGGTGTTCTCAGCAAATCAGTCATGGAAAAATTGGGTAGAAAGAAATGTGATTTTAATATAGACTTTCCAAATAGCTGTGGAAGCATGATGTTAAAAGAAAACTTGTGAATGGAACTTTTGTACAGATTTATCACAGAATACATGACATCTTTTACGTTTAGAGATAGAAAGAACTTAGTGGCACAAATAAAATAAAAGCAATAAATATGTCATATTTATAAATAAAAAATATATTTTTGTAAGTCAGCCATGGTGGTCCACATTTGTAATCCCAGTACTTCGGAGGCTGAGACAGGAGGATCACAGGTTCATAGCCAGCCTCAGCAACTTATTAAGGCTTTCAGCAACCTAGTGAGATTCTATTTCCAAATAAGAAAAAAAAATTGGACTCGGGAGGGGGTGTAGCTCAGAGGTAGACTTCCTCTGGGTTCAATCTCTAGTACCCCACCCTCAAAAGTACAAGTAATGATAAAAACCCCATCCCAGCTATATTGATTCAGTATTCCAATTTTCTTCTTCTTCTTTTTTTTTTTCTGTACTGAGAATTGAACTCAGGGGCATTCTACCTCTGAGCTACACCCCCAGCCCTATTTATTTTTTATTCTTTATTTTGAAATAGGATCTCACTAAATTGTGGAGTGCCTCACAAGGTAGCTGAGGCTGGCCGCGAACCGGGATCCTCTGGTCTCAGCCTCCCGAATGCTTGGATTACAAGCGTGCGCCACCACGCCCAGCTAGTATTCCAATTTTCATGTTGTGATACATGAAGATGGCCTTAAAAAGAATATTTTATGCCAAACCACATTGTATTACAATATAGAATTCTGCAAATGTGAAACTATTAACTAGATTTCTTTCTTTCTTTCTTTCTTTCTTTCTTTCTTTTTTTTTTCAGTCCTGGGGATTGAACCCAGGGGCATTCTACCTCTGAGCTACACCTCAGCTCTATTTTTTAGTCTTTATTTATTTATTTTATTTTATTTTTTTTTGCGGTACTGGGGATTGAACTCAGTGGCATTCTACCTCCGAGCTACACCCCCAGCCCTATTTTTTATTCTTTATTTTGAAACCGAGTCTCACTAAGTTGCAGAGTGCCTCACTAGATAGCTGAGGCTGGCTGCGAACCCGGATCCTCCAGTCTCAGCCTCCTGAATGCTGGGATTACAAGCGTGCGCCACCACGCCCGGCTATTTTTTAGTCTTTATTTTGAAACAGGGTCTCACTAAATTGCGGAGGGCCTCACTAAGTAGCTGAGGCTGGCCGCGAACCTGGATCCTCCGGTCTCAGCCTCTGAAGTACTGGGATTACAAGCGTGCACCACCACACCTGGCTTATTAACTAGATTTCTTGTCATAATTTTAAGAGATTACTGCTATAGAAAAAAAGTTGCAACTATACTTCTAGCTCTTACTACCATTTCCCCCAGAAAATAACATCCTTTTAAGTTAATATGTTCTTATATTTGAAAGTGAAGGCTCAGTTCAGAAAGCCATAGTTAGGAAGACTGACAGAATGAGAAAATGGAGAAATCACTTTAGTGTCTTCTTCTTTGTAAAGTGAGATTATTCTCAAGCATCTGTAGACATTTGGTAGCTAATATTACTAATAGCCAGTAATTTAATAGTTAACAATATATCACTATGGAGCGGAAGACAGATGACACTTTGTCAGTGTCACCACTTGATAAAGTCAATGTTTGGGATGAAGTGAGATCATGTTCTAGAAAGTTTCCTTCGTATTTAAAACCCAGGTCTCTCACCCCTAGCTCACATTGAATATTCTCTCCTTCAAAGTTAAGTATCACTTACCAAGAATTTCCAGAAGCCTTGGCATTTTAGCTGATGGGACTCTCCCTATTTTGGGTATATGTAGAGAGGTGACTTGCAAAACACTATGCCCTACTGGTAAGAGGAAAGCAATAGTAATATATGATTTCCCCTTCTATTTGGTAGTCAACTGCTGTTATCTACCTATCTAAGGGTAAGTAGGTTATCCACCTACCTAAGGCTAAGAAGAAAAGAGGAAAAAAGGAGGCAAGAATAGACTTAGAATAATTTGGCAAGATATCCAAGTAGTAAAATAATCATAGGGAACAATACAGGGTGCAAAGGTTAATTACAGAAAAGTGGTAGTTGACTTTGTTGCAGGAAAGAGCTGGCTCTAGGCTGATTCCACCGAGCATTGTAACTGTCTTTGTCAAAAGCTGAACTTGGGGAAATCCTGAATTTGATCTGACTCCAATCGAGTATGGAATTTCCCTAGTGAGATGAGCGAACTTCACACAACTCTTTCTGTTTGTGCAGCTGGTGTGGCTAGGGATGAACGTCTTCCTCTTCGTCTGGTACTACAGGGTTTATGATCTTCCAGATAAATACTATTATACTCGAAAACTTCTTGGGGTAAGTATAACTTCCATCTCATGCAATATGGGACAGCTCACATTTCTAGTAGGCATTCTTTAGTGGTTTAAATAAATATCCTGACCAACCCAAACAGCGCTATCAGCATTATTACTCCCTCTCTCTATTGTAATGTCCTAGACTAGACACTCTCAATGCCTGCCAGTGTGAGGAATGGAAACATGGCAGTGAGCCCCAGTGGAATCCTTCCCCTTCCAGGAACCATGGTATCAGTACCGTTTGGCTCAAAGGAGAAATGTAATACTGACAGTGGAATAGAAATACAGAATTGAGCCATCTATTCAGGGATGACACATGTGGGACAAGTGAGAGTTGCCATATATTCTAAATCATTTGATTCCTACTTGTTGGAGAGCCTTGCTCCTGGTGATATACTAGAAAGTGATTTTCAGTAATTCAGCCTCTCTCTACATCTAGAGACCTTGAGGAACTTGGTCAAATGCCACATCCTTTCAGTAGGCAAGCAGAGTAAAGGCCCTTGAAGTTCCTTAGGTCCTTTAGTAATCTGTTTTCTTGAACTGTCAGGCCTCTTCATCAAAATGAAAATAATTACAACTGCACCTGTGCCCAGAACGTGTCATTTGTTACATCTTGCTGAAATTATGAATATATTAGTTAGTTTTAATAATGTATATTCTAAATATTATGTATAACTAAATATACAATACAATTATACTGCATTATTACATTTGTTGTTAACTTATTCACATGAATGCTATCTCCCTTCAAAATATGCAACTGTTTTGTTGTATGGGGGAATGAACCCAGGAGCACTCTAGCACTGAGCTACACCCCCAGCCCTTTTTATTTTATTTTGAGACAGGGTCTTAATGAATTGCTGATGCAGGCCTCAAACTTACAATCCTCCTGCCTCAGCATACAAGGTAGCTGGGATTACAGATTTTCACCACTGTGCCTGACTTGCAACTTCTTCAATCATCACAAAGCTAGTAATTATAAGGCCTAAGCATCATACCATACTAACTTAAGTTACTGTTAAGGTCAGTCTAAGTGCTAAGACAACCTTGTTTAAAATCTTCAAAAGATCCAGTTTTGAGACTAAATTTTAGTTAATGATATGCATTCTTAAGTACTCAGGGGGAAGTGAACTGAAGTTTGCAATTTATTTTGAAAGACACCAAAGGGCAGGGGGATGAGTTGATGGATGGAGAGAGGGATGGGAAGCTAGATATGTGATAAATCAAGAATATAAAAATTTAAAAAGGTGAAATCTGAGAGGTGGATTAACAGGTATTCAAAGTAAATTCCTCTCTCTCCTCTCTCCTCTCTCCTCTCTCCTCTCTCCTCTCTCTCTCTCTCTCTTTCTCTCAGTATTGGGGATTGAATTCAGGGGAATTCTACTTCCCAGCTATAACTCCAGCCTTTTTTATTTTTTATTATAAACAGGGTCTCTCTAGGTTGTTTAGGCTGTCCTCAAACTTGCGATCTTCCTCTCTCAGCCTCCCAAATACTAGGATTACAGGCATGCACCACCATGCCCAGCTCCACTTCTCTGTATGTTTGAAACTTTTCATAGTAAAATTTTGGATTCAAATAAAAAGCTTGTTTCATATTAAAACAAAAGGTCCTTTCCCTAAAAGAAAACCCTCTGCTCTGAAGAACCCTCCTTTCTAGATCTTTTGGAGTGTCTGGTGTATGCCCTCATACCAGGAATGCTGGGAAAGTGGGGATGAAGGCATTCTGTGTTCACAGGAATCATTCTGCTCCCTCTCTTCCCTCTTCCAGTCAGCTCTGGCCTTGGCCAGGGCCCCTGCAGCCTGCCTGAATTTCAACTGCATGCTGATCCTGCTACCTGTCTGTCGAAATCTGCTCTCCTTCCTCAGGGGTTCCAGTGCGGTAAGAACAGACATTTTATCAAGTTCCTCAATTTTTCAAAGGCATCACACAAAATGCTCTGTCTTAGGAAAAGCAAGCCACCAGTTTTTGTGGGTTCCAGATTCTGTACAATATTCCTGAGCCAAGCCATGTCCTATTCTGTGGGTCTTTTTCCTATAATATTTGCAGATAGAGCTCCCTCAGGCAACTATTTAATCTACAAAAGAAATTTAAAAAAAGCAACCTACCAAAACTGTATCTCAAAAATAGCAATGAAGTAAGCAGGTATGTATGTGTGTGTGTGTGTGTGTGTGTGTGTGTGTGTGTGTGTGTGTGTTTAAACAAGGCTTTATGTTTGGTATGTGATACACAAAATATATTTTTACTAACATATATAGTATATATTTGAGAATTAATCTATTGGTGTTATTAAAATAATTTAAGTTAGTGAAAATATATGTTGTGTATAATATCCCAAACAGATACAGTCAATGGGCAAAGACTCATATTTCAATGAAATGTGACTAAGAATCGTTAGCTTCATGGAATTGGGGAATACAGAGCTTTCTACCCTCACTTCACCACTTTAGTGAGCACCTAAATGGACTACACTAAAAGAAGAAGAAAAAAAAAGTAGGAATAACACCTGTAGCCTATAAAATGGTATGCAATTTTCTTGTATTATTATGCAAAGATGAGAATTAAGGAACTTAAAATCTTCACACATACTCAAATAAATATAATACAAAGCAAAATTTTATTGGTCCCACAAAACATTACAAATGAAGAACTATGGGAGTCAAAGAGAGAAATTTTATCAGGTGGTACAGGCAATTTTAGAAAGGCTTCTTGAGATTGCATTAGAGATGGGCATAGAAGGACAAATAAGCACCTAGGAGGTATAAATGAGAGAGAAAAGCATCTACCCGGGGAAAATGGCATGGGCAGAAGCACAGAAAATAGTAAGGAAATATTATTCTTAAAAACTAGTATCAGTAGCTGTGTGCGGTAGCACATGCCTGTAATTCCAGTATTTGGAAGGCTGAGACAGCAGGAGGACTGAAGGTTTGAGACCAACCTCAGCAATTTAGCAATACTCTCAGCAACCTAGTGAGACCCTGTTTCAGAACAAAAAATAAAAAGAGCTAGGGGTGTAGCTCAGAAGTAGAATGCTTCTGAGTTAAATTCCCAGTACAAAAAAAAAAAAAAAAGAGTCTAGTATCAGAAAGTATTGTGGATTTGTTTGCCTTTCCTCCCCACACCAAAGAGAGTAGCTGGGGGAAAATTAGGGATAAGTTCCCATTTGGGTCTCATTCCACTGGCCCATCAGTGGCTTGCAACCTCTGTTTTCCTTTAGTAAAATGTATGTGTTTCACAGTAATAAGCTTTTTAAAGATACTTATTAAATTGAGATAATTTATTCAGGAGAAGAGCAAACAAACTACTTTTATGGGATTGTAGGGATTATATAGGATAGTTGTCTGAGATGAGGCTGGAGAAGAAAGATCAAATTTTTATGGTAAACTGGAATCTAATGAGTTAATACTTTACTTGGCAATCAGAATATTTGGGAAGAGGAAAGTGAACTAAACTGGCAACAACAAGTATAACTATTTTAAACTCCATCTCATTTTTCTTAATCATACTAAATTCACATTGATCCAAAGAATTTTTTTTCCTTAAGAACATACAACACAGCTGGGCGTGGTGGCGCACGTTTGTAATCCCAGCATTCGGGAGGCTGAGCTGAGACCAGAGGATCTGGGTTCGCGGCCAGCCTCAGCTACCTAGTGAGGCACTCCGCAACTTAGTGAGACTCGGTTTCAAAATAAATAATAAGAAACAGGGCTGGGGGTATAGCTCGGAGGCAGAATGCCCCTGGGTTCAATCCCCAGTACCGCAAAAAAAAAAAAAAAAAAAATACAACACCCAGTTTACTAATTTAGGATTAGTAGCTATGGTTAAGCTTTAACACTGTATTACCTGAGTCTTTACAAATGTCTTTTCATTCTAAACCTACTGCTGAAATTGGACTTTAATAAGTCTTATTGGAGAAGATAGAGTGGCTCAGTGGTGGAGCACCTGCTTAGCATGCATGATGCCTTGGGTCCTATCTCCAGCACTGCAATAAATAAATCAGTAAATCAATAATTGACAGAAACAATGCCAACACATTTACCTTTACTTCACCAGAACAACAACAACACAAAAATAAGATGAGCACTGACATTTTAAGATACTCTAGAGTCATGACTTTTTTCTCTAAAAAACACTGAGGAATTTCCTTTATTCAAGTCACAAACTGTGTTACAGCAAGTTGTCTTGCAAACTGACAGTCAAAGAAAACCAAAACCTAACAATAGAACTTGGTATTAGGCATCGATTACAAGAATTTCCAAACAACCTCCTCAATCTAAGAAACCACTGAGTTGAAATTGAATTAGGTCAAGAATTTAATGGATGAGTTATCTACTGTAAAGAACAGTGTCTGGTACAGAGTAAGTGCCCAGTGAATACTTCCTAAATGAAGCCTATGCACTGTAGCCTTTTGTTTTTATGAAGACAATTATTTTTATTCTCCCTATTGCCATTCAAATACTATTTATTTATTTATTTATTTATTTATTTACACTGGGGATTAAACCCAGGACCATTCTACCTCTGAGCTATACTCTCAGCACTATTTTATATTTATTTTGAAACAAGGTCTCACTAAGTTGTGGAGGTCCATGAACTGGCAATCCTCCTGTTTTAGCCTCCCAAGTACTGGGATTACAGGCATGTGCCACCATGCCTGGTTGAATACTTTCCATTTAGAGGAAGTAAAATCTGAAAAACAGGCAGTGTTTTCACCAGAGTGACCAGTTAGGAAATTCTTGTTACCCCACAACCCCAAATTGCACTGCCGTTGAGCTCCCACGGCCCAGAAGCAACACATGTTGTAATGGCAGCTTTTAGGCTTCTTGTGGCTGGGGAGTAAAGATACCCATGAGGATATCTAATAATGGGTGAAGTGTGGCTGCTCTTCAAAACACAGGGAAGTTCAGCTCTGTAACCAGATAACGCTATATGCAAAAAGAATATATTTCTAAAACACCAGCAAGCAGCATTCTTTCAGATAGGGCACATCCTTCCTTCCAGGATTCCCAACTTGAAATATGAATTTTACATGTGAAATTTCTTTTCCATTTGGGATTAAAATGAGTGAATGTGCTGAGACCTCATTAAATCTGTTGTACATCTAGCATGTGAGATGGGAACAAGATTAAATGGAGTGCTCTGGTGAGTATTGGGCTTCAAACCCAGGTGATCGTGGCCTCAGAGCCCATTCACTTTTCTCTGTGCCACCTACATTTCTTGAAGCTGCCCTATTGGTATATTTTGGTCTTAGAAATCCATCATATATATGAGTGTTTGTGTATTCAGAATAACATAGTCTAGAGATAACAAGGATTTTGTAATTTCAAGAACTTTTTAGTGGAACACTGTATGAACTAAACAACCACAGAACTTTTGTTCAATTTCTAGAGCTGCAAATCATTCAGACTTTGCTTTATGATCCTGTTCACTTGAACAAAGAAACCCCCAGGGTTGTGCCCCATCTCCTGAAGTGTTAGATAAAAGCTCTCAGTCTGCTTTATTGAGGGAGACAAGGAAATGAGCAGGGATTAGCATATAGCAATCTCCCAGGAAACTTCGAAATGGACAAACTAATTTTTAGCTGGAAAAAAGCCCTAAATGTAAGGTATGAAAGAAACAGGAAGGTGAGAAGATGAGGTCTAATCTGCCACCTTATATAGTCTGAGAGTCAGAGGACTGCAATGTGGCTCTATCTCTAACCACTTGGCCTCCTAGAGTGAATCCCTTGTCCTTTCTGTCTCATTAATGTTTTAGCTGAAAAATAGGTCAAATAATGCAAATGTAGAATATGCCATTCTAGCTAGGAGTGTAGCTCAGTGGTAATGCTTGTCTAGTATGTGCAAGGCCCTGAGTTCAATCCCCAGCATTTAAAATCAGATTAATTTCCCTTTAGTAAAATTATACAAATTGATTCAGTCTTTCAATTAGTAAATTAATAGCCAATAACTATTTGTTGAATGCCATGTGTTCTAAGCACTGGGCACATGTGGTGAGTTAAGAGTAAGAATGAATGGGCCACAACCTTAAGGAGCTTAGAGTCTTGAGGAAATAGAAAAGAAACATGCTATTTCAAAATTACAAACAGTGCTATTCAAATAAAGTGATATTCTTCACATTTATTGCATATTCTATTGCCATCAGCTGTGGACATTACTCTAAACTTATTTGCCTGAGTCCTGTAGAAGCAAGGCTGATTTTTGCCATTCCTCCCTAGTTTTATATAAATATTGAATCCAGATATGGTGTGTGTGTGTGTGTGTGTGAGGGGTACTGGGGATTTAACTCAAGGGCATTCTACCTCCAAGCTACACCCCCAGCTTTATTTTTATTCTTTATTTTTAAGCAGGGTCTCACTAAGTTGTAGAGGGTCTAATTAAGTTGCTGTGGCTGGCTGTGAACCTGCGATCCTCCTGTCTCAGCCTCCCAAGTACTGAGATTACAAGTGTGTGCCACTTGTAATGGTGCATGTGGCAGCAGTAAGTGTATATAAAGTGGAAATACAAAAACTCATGTTACATCCCATTAAACATTCATTTCTTTTTAGTTCCACTTCTCATTTTTTTGAAATTCAGTTTCAATAGAGCATAGAAATCTGCCAAAGTGTCTCAACAATGTACCTTGCATTAGAATGATAGTTTATCAAAATTGGGCAATGCTTACAGTGACAGTAACAGTGAAACTTCCCTTTAGAAATCAATGGGAGAAAGTAAAGGAGTAGTGGTGAAGTTATGAAGCCAGATAGTAGCTTGGGTAATTCGTAGGTTCACTGGCAATAATTCTGAAGTGACTTGAAATAAAGAAATGGTATCTGCAAGGTGAGGAGGAGTGGCAAGCAAAGCTCTTCCTTCCCACTCTACCAGCTGGTCATCTTGCCCCCTTTGCAAGAAGTGGCGATATCATTTTCTCTGAAGTCTAGTATCAGCATGGCTTGTGGCTTCTCTTTGGATTTGCTTGCCATTCATGACCACACCAAAGAGGGTAGCTGGGAAAAATGAAAGATTGGTGCTCTCGTGGAACCCACTCCACTGGCCCATTAGTGACTAGTATCCTCTGTTTTTCCTTTTAATAAAACATGTTTTATATTAAGTAGCTTAAAATATTAACTATTAAGATAAAACAGCCAGGTGTGGTGACATATGCCTGTAAAGCCAGTACTTGGGAGCCTGAGAAAAGAGGATCACAGAGTAAAGGCTAGCATCAGCACTTAGAAACACTCTCTTTCCAAATAAAAAATAAAATAGAGCTGGAGGTGTGGCTCAGAGGTAGAATTCCCCTTGGTACCAAACAAAACAAAACAAAACAAAACAAAAAACCAAAAAAAGGTAAAACAGAGTATTCCTGAATGGACATTTTCTTTCCCCAGTCCATTGCTCTGGTGTTAACTTTATTTTTCTCTAAGAGTTCATTGCAAAAGCTGGTAAGGGGCATCAATATCTACTGTTTCTCATTTTTGATCATCGATGATGATAATGATGATGAGGATGATAACGATGATGATGACGACGATGATGATGATGACGATAATGATGAATACAGGACTATGGAGACAGTGGAGAGACCATAACAAAACCATATCCTTTTTTCTTCAAAATTTTCATAAAGAAGCCAGTGAATCCTCTCCTCTCCCCAAGTTTCAAAAACGATTTATTGAAAAGTAGAAAAGCTGAAAAGTTAAATAATGATACAAAATAGCACCAAATACTTCATAAGCATTTCTCAATACATCTCCAATGGGCCTAGCATGGAAGAACTGCAATAATTATACAGGAGAGAAAACTAGGGATTGAACACATTGTTCAGTGCCAAGGGCCAAGTGGTAGGGCTGGGATCTGACATAGGTGTGTCTGAAGACAAAACTTGCCCTCAAATGTAATTCAGTACTGCTTTCCAACTGTACTAATGTACTAATTCTCATTCTCTGATTCATAGCATTCCAATCTGGGTTCCACCACTTCAGTAAGGACTGTATTAGTTATCTATTGTTGTGTAACAAATTATCACAAATTTGATGGCTTGAAACAAGCCTCATTTATGAGCTTACAAATCTGTAGGTTGGAAGTCCACCACCCTGTGGCTAGCTTCTCTACTCAGGGTATTGTAAACTGAAATCAAGATGTATGATGGGTAGAATTCATATCTGCAAACTCTGGGTAAAATCTGTTTCTGAGCCAGCAGAATTCAGTTAATTGCAGTTGTAGGCCTGAGGTCCTTGTTCCATTGCTGACAGTCAATCAGAGGAGACACAGATGCTAGAATCCCCTGCATTCCCTATCATGTGTCCCTCTTCATCCTTATTCTGCTTCAAGTCTCTGATTTCCTTCATCTCAGACTTCTAGATCCACATTTAAAGAATTTATGATTTATGTTTTGGATCAAGTCCACACTCCTTTTTTCCCAGTACTAGAGATTTAACCCAGGGAAGCTCTATCTCTGAGATACATCCCCAGTTATTTTTATTTTTAAATGGGGTATTGCTGATTTACTGCATGCTAGCCTCAAACCTGCAATCCTCCAGTCTCAGCCTCCCAAGTACTGAAATTACAGGTGTGTACCACTGTGCTCAGCTGATAATCTCCCTCTAAAATAAACATGGGACATTACCTCTGCAAAATCCCTTTTGTCATTTAACAAAATCAGGAGAGTGATATCTCCTCATTTTCACAAGTATCCTCCAAACTTAAGGGGAAATGACTATATAAGGTCATTGCAGGTCATCCTCAAATTCTGCCTACCGCAAGGACTCTTAGACTCTATGGAGGAAGTGATAATTGGGAAATAAATAGGGAAAGGATGTTTCCTTAAGATATATCCTTGTAAAGTATACAAATTAGTAAAACATTTTTCAATACTTGAAATAAGCATGAAAGTCAATGATAATATATAAGAAAACAAGCATGGTCAGACTTTTTGCCAATAGAAATGTAAAATAAATATGAATGTATCACTATGAATCTCCCTATAAAGTAAGTTACAATTCAGCAATAAAAATTAAAACAATTAAGCCAGGCGTGGTGATATGTTTGTGATCTTAGTACTTGGAGGCTGAGACAGGAGGATCATAGGTTTGCAGTCAGCCTCAGCAACTTAGAAGACCTTCTGCAACTTAGTGAGACCATGTTTCAAAATAAAAAATAAAATAGGGCAGAGGGTGTAGTTCAGAGGTAGAATTCTCCTGGGTTCAATCCCCAGTACCAGAAAATAAAAATTTAAAATATCTAAGATAAGTAATTTCAAACAGGATACCCTTCTTTTGAGGGCTTGAGTTACTACTTGACTGCACTGAGCCAAAGCCAAAGCTGTTGGAGCTCCACCACATTCCATAAGCATTGGTAATTCTAACACATGAGATGGCTCTTTCTTGATTTTTTCTTTTTCTTTTTAAAAATTTTTTGGTTGGGGGGGGGCAGCTGTTTCTGCAAGCACAATCATTCTCTGGCTGGGGATTTTCCTTTAGCCCTCTTCTGGGGAAGCCTGAAATAACAGGGAGTTGAAGATTGAGAATAGCCCTCAGCCAATGATGAATGGAATTGGTTAGTTCAACACCCAAGCTTCCTAACCCTTTAGGTTAAAAACAACAAATAAACCAAAAGCCAAAACAAAAAACCCCTATAGAACAAGTTGTACAATCTCCCAGAGTTCCACAAGGTGATTCGACCTACTGATATATGATAGTGATAGCTGATATGATAATGCATCCTTTATTGATTACCTACCCTTTGAGACCTAATTTCTTCTACCATCTTTTCTGTGACCACCTTCCAAATAAAGTACCTAAGTTTAAATTCTTGTCTCAGGTTTCTAAGCACTTAGAATAATAATGACTATATCCTTGCATTTGATTTGACAGAGAAGGCATGAAGCTTTTATAGACAGACTAGATCCCAGACAATGTGAGGTTTTAGTTTTAATTTTCTTATCTATGAAATGAGGACAATAATACTTATATTACTGCATTAAATGAGGCAATGATTATGGAAAACTACCTGGATCACAGAAGGCACCTAATAAAGCCTAATACTTTCTTTAGAACCCTCAGTGTCTTCCTTAATGATATTTCTGCAATTACAAGAATCAACTCACATGGTTTAAGCAGCCTGTCCTCCCTAGGTATGGCTAACTAACAGAGGAGTAGGCACAATTTTCCATGTAATTATATTTTTCTATAAAGTCAGAATATTTTATTAAAAATAAGTAAGCCTAAGCCGGGCGTGGTGGCGCACGCTTGTAATCCCAGCATTCGGGAGGCTGAGACTGGAGGATCTGGGTTCGTGGCCAGCCTCAGCTACCTAGTGAGGCCCTCCACAACTTAGTGAGACTCGGTTTCAAAATAAAGAATAAAAAAAATAGGGCTGGGGGTATAGCTCGGAGGTAGAATGCCTCTGAGTTCAATCCCCAGTAC
>PVLC010009789.1:0-17016 GCA_004027655.1 Graphiurus murinus
GTAGATTACATTCAAATTTGTTACCTTAAAATATTTTTCAACAAAAGGCTGTCTAGGATTTTGCTTCTTCCCTGGGTTAGTATAAAATTTCCATACTACACAATCATGTATGCCACCAGATTTCTAGTAGCTATCTAGACTAGTTTATTTTATGTTTGTGCATTGAATAGTCAATAAACATGATTGCTTGCCAATAATGTTTTCCCTGCCACCCAGCTAGTCTGATTGGTTTTTGTTTTGTTTTGTTTTGCTTGCAAAGATGTAAATAGGCACTTCCTGGGCTCCATCTTTTCTGTCATTCCTCTCTGACCAATAGGCCAACATCCCACAAAAATAACAAAGAAGTGAGTACTGACAACATTTCAGGAAGTGTGACTTACTTTTGTATAATTCTGCATGCTCTCTGTGAAGGTGGAGACACACACCTCCTGCTGTTTTCTTCATTTGAACTAGATAAAAATTTTACAACTATTTGGCAGCCTTCCAGGTTTTTATTTCTTTTTTGTTTTGTGTTTTGGTTTTAAGTTGTTTTCAAAGAAGAGAGCTGATATATCCTTATTCTGTCATATTTAAATAGTTTCCCTACAATATAATAAAATTTCATTTAAACTCAGAGAATGAACAATTAAACTTGTATTCTACAACTAATAGAGATTCCAAATTCTTTTGTAGCCAGAATCTCTGCATTTGTAAGAAGTTTTGTGACCTTCAGGAAGACACCATCAACTTCTCCACAAACCTGGGATAGTTAATGCTACAGAAGTGCGCACAGTTTTGCTCAGCAATATTCACATTCACACCAAAAATTATTAAGGCTACACATTGTTACTTCTCTGCTTTTTGAATGGTTTCTCTTATATTTTCATGTATGGTTATGAATAAATAACATTTTTCTGTTCACAGTTTGTATTTGAACATTTTCTATGCATTTTGCTTTCAATCATAATCCTTAGAGCCCCGAAACAAAACAAATCATTTAGACTATATAGGATGATGATATCTACTTGGTATTATTGCTCTAGGAAATAGTGTTCATTTTTGTGTCTTCATTTCAATGTACAGCAGAATTTAGTAATTCCACAATCCCCCACACAGTCCTAATAATAAGCAAAGCAGTGTGAAATTCCTAGCTTTATCTGAATTCCCATAGCTGAAACCCATCATTTGTTGGTGTTTAGTTTGCCTGAAATATTTGTTTGCCTACTATATATTGACTAACTTCCAAATCCTCCTGATGAGGTGATTTCCTAACAGCTGAAAATGATACTGCATTCCTCACCTGTAACAGGTGGTCCCCAAGTGGTCGTCCATCTTCCCTTGTGGTCTCTATTGTGAACTGTAAATCATGTCAGGAAATGACAGCCCGTTAGTCGGTGAGATCTATCATCATTGTGAGGAGCCACTAGTCACAACACCCACGCACTTGATCCATCTCTATGCAAGTGATGGATTTGGTCAAAAGATTGCCATTTCACATTCTGGGGGGAAAAAAAACAACAACAACGAATGGATGTGAATTCATAAATAAAATATTTTAACCTGTAATTTCATGCAGATGCCATCATGTCATCTCTCCTGAAGTTCTGCTGCCAAAAATAAGAGATATTTCATGTCGGGTTAAATGAGAATGCCTCATATACACTGATTCTGAACCTCCAGCACCCAATCCATATATTAATTCATTATTACACAAATATATTGAGCATGTAGTCTGTGCCAAACACTGTCCTAAGTTTTAAAGATACAAACATTAATAATACTGATGAAGTAAGTCAAAGTCAAAGAAAGAAGCTGACTCATAAGTAAAAAGCTACAAACATGTAGATTGTTCTCATTGCAAGTATTATGGGAGCATAGGGAGAGAGCTTCACTCCATGGTCAAGGATAGGAGGGATAGCATGGAGACCAAGGTATATTGTTTTTGAAGATTGATCATGAACTGAGGAAAAGTACCAGTTAGAAGTGTGCTTGGTAGAGGCTGAGGCAAAGAGATAGTTGGAATGGCATTCTTATACAGGGGATAGAATTTAGGACTTGAAAGGAACTACCTGTGATACTATAGGAGTTTACTTAGTGATGCTAGGACTGAATGAGAACACAGCAGAGAGGTATGTCTGTAGTCAGAGTGGGAAGTGTTCTGGGAACAAAACACAGAAGCCTAGACTGGATCCTGTGGTCAGAACCTCCTGAAGATTTGCTACTGTTGTAGAATTTTGCTTGTTATTATAGTTATTACAAAATAATGATATTATTAGTTATTATTAAAGTTAATAATAGTTACTATTAAAGTTATGATAGTTTACATATCTTAAAATTCATTTGTTAGGTGCACAATTCAGTGATAACTTTTAAATTTACAGAGATGTGCAATCATCACCACAGTTCAGTTTTTTTGAGTCCCTCACTCAGAAATATTTCTCTACCCATTTACAGTCACCACTATTCACTCACCCCCATGCTGAGAAAACACTCCTCTGATTTCTGTATCTGTAGATCTACCATTTCTGGGCATTTCACGTGAATGTAATCATGTGTTATGTGGTCATTGGCATCTGGCTTCCTTTATTTAGCATATAAGGTATTTGAGGTTCACCCATGTGGTAGCATACATCCATTGTTTGTTCCTTGATATTGACAAATAGTATTCTTGGTATGGATATACCATTATTTATTTATCTATTCACCAGTTTTAGTGGATGTTTGGTTTGTTTCCATATTTTATAATAAGTAATGCTGCTATGAGTGTTCAGACACAAATCTTTACACAGACATATGTTTCCATTTCTACTGGGGATAGAATTCTTGGATCATGTGGTAAATTTATGCTTTACAGTTTTAAAAAGTGCCAAGCCATTTTCCAAAGTAGCTACACCATTTTACATTCCTGTTCCTGTCAACCATGTATGAGGCTTTCAGTTACAGCTGAAGAGTATTAGTTGGAGGATAATATGGATGGATTTGTGTTTTAAATAAATCAATTTGGTAACAATTAGATATGAGTTGAAATAATAAGACCATTTAGAAAGACTTTGCAGTAATATTAGGAAGAGTCACTAAAACATTAAACTAGAAAAGTGGTAGAAATTGGCATGGAGAAGATGCATCTTAGAGAAAGAAAAATGCTACTGAGTCAGAAAATGTTATTTACTTCCTTCAAATATGCAGCTTTGGGAATGTGACTCACTGAAATACAAAGACATAAGAGGTACCTGCCCAGCCAGCCACATAAGCTAAGAAAAACAGGCTTCAGGTATGTAAACTTGCCGTTCATTCTCATACCCAAAATATCTAGCATTAACAAATGCATTCACACACTTTCCAACAACATTTATACTATTCCAGTGCTATTTTTATTGGTTCACCAATGGTATGCTGAGTATAGTACTGCACATACTATTGGGGATTCTCCCTACTTTAGAGATTATGTTCATTTGGTTTTAAAAATAATTGTGAAAATATTATTGTGCTATGATAAGCACCTAAATACAATATGTTTATGAATTCCACCTGTTAAGATTGTATTGTTTGCATTGTTAGCACCTGCAGAATTATGTTGTGTGGCCCAAAATTCATATTCATAGCTTGTTTTTATTATGTTAAGATATAGTAAATTAATATTTCAATGAAAATGTATTTGACAATATCCATAAGCCTTATCAGCATCCCATTCAATTGTTTCCTTCCAAACAGCCATACAAGATTGTTGTAATATGAGTTTAAATGAAAGATGACATGATAAAGGATAATATGATGTTTGGGTTCAAATAGCTTTTGAAACTGAAAATGAGCAATTGGCAAAAAATATCGGCCACTGAAAGAAGACTAAGTAAAAGTCTTAATTCTGACATTGTAAAATGACATAATTCATTTAATATTTACCAAAACATGTAAGAAAAACAAATATGAGAAACTGGGAAAAAACTGTATTTAATTATATTTGGTATAGAATAATAAAGAAAATATTTGCACTATGATACTAAAATACATGTTAAAATAAGCGAATGTGTTCTATGATCTTTGGAAATATTTCTAACAACTTGCAAACAATTGACATTTTGAAATAACCCCTCTAACTGCTACTACTACTAGCGATAACAACTTTAAATAATTTTGACTGTCTTAAAAGTTTTATAATATAATTTCATTCTTAATGATTTGGTTTCATATGCATAAGAGTAAAATGAATACAAATTGGTAGCCAAAACTAAAATAACAAAATAGTTTGCCAAAAGAAAGCAATACATTTATTACATAGGGTGACCCTGTATTATGATTTCCTGGAATAATACATTTTTATAAATGCCCTGATGGCCCATCCAATTGCTATGCCTTTTAGCAAATATTATTACTGCTGTTGTTGTTAGTAGCAGTAATGGAAATAAGCCAGGATGGATTTGGCAATCCTCTAGTCCAAATTCTTTCTTTACATGATCTTATCTAGAAGTGTTGAGATAAATGCAAGGAATGAAGTTCTTATTTTAAATAATAGTTAATCTTAAAGAAGACCAACAGCAACCTGTTTCTTCCCATTTTGGACACAATGCAACCAATACCTTTATTTAAAAAAAAAAAAAAAAACTCAGATGGAACTCATTGATTAAACAAAGTGGGCTTATAGAAAAAGAGTTTGACCCAGCCAGTTCCTCCATAAATAAATAAATAAATAAATAAAATCTGTAAGAATATTGAAATATGTAAACATTTTATATGAATTTTGATGACGCTTCTATTATTAATTAATTATATTATATACCATTATGGAATGAAAAAGAGAAATTCTGAAATATAATGCCAATGAGCTCTACACAACATAAATAATAATAATAATAATAATAATTATATAAGAAGTAATCTATAAGTGCATCAATGTTACTCTAGTTATAGTTTTAAATTCTATCATTTTAATGATGCAACTATCTACTTTTACTATCAAATATACCCAGTTTGAGAAACTGCTTAACCAGCTTAAATACTAATATTACAGATAAGAATGAAAAATTCTGTCAGCTATACAGTTATTTGAAAATGTTCATAGACAATTTGATATATTATTAGCAAAAATTGGGGCATATTTATCAAATATCAAAACAGCCAAAATATTTGGCATGAGAGAATTAATGCAGAGTATATAAATTAGATTAAAAATCTTCATAAAAATGTAGTAAAATATAATGAAAAATATTAATAGCTATAAATAACACATGTAAATCAATATGAAAAACATATTACAAGTGATATGAACAAAATACATGAGTTATAGGAAAGAGACATTTATAAATAAATATATGAAAAATTCAACTCTCAAATAAATAAAAATTAAAGTCGAGTATGATAAAAATTTTAATCTCCAAATTAGTAAACCATTTATTATTATATTTCTCATTATGGGCAAGAATATGAAAAAGATATTTTCATAATCTTCTGGTAAGAGAGTAGCATGGTACAATCTTTCTGAAAATTATTTTTTAAATTAAATCAATAAACCTTAAAAACCTACGCATGCTTTTACCCAGTAATTCTATTTATAAAATATGCTCCCCACAAAATAATCAGAAACGTGGACAAAGATTTGTGCACAGTGATTTTTATCACTTTCTTGTTACAATAATAAATCCTGAAAATAACCTAAGTGTGCACAAATAGAGGAAGAGTTTAATTGAAATGTATCCATAAAATGCTCTATTTGATAGCTTTTAAAACATATTTAATAAGCCAGGTCCAGTAACATATGCCTGGAATCCCAGTACATGGGAGGCTGAAACAGCAGGGTTGTAGGTTCAAGGCCAGGTTAAGCAACTTAGTGAGGACCTTGGCAACTTAGTGAGACAATGTTTCAAATTAAAAAAAAAGAAGGCTGAGGACATAACTCTGAGATGGAATGCTCCTGGATTCAACTCCCAGAACCAGAACAAAGAAAAAAGTCTATGATATATTTTTAAAAAATCATTAGCTTTATATCAGTGTTTATAGTAATATTTGCCTGACTTATATGATGTTTTATTTTGGCATTTTATTTGTCAGGTATAATATTAAAGATGTTTTTAGTCTTATAAATATAATTGATAAAGCCGGGTGTAGATGCACGCTTGTAATTCCAGCATTTGGGAGGCTGAGACTGGAGGATCCGGGTTTGCGGCCAGCCTCAGCTACCTAGTGAGGCATTCTGCAACTTAGTGAGACCCTGTTTCAAAAGAAAGAATAAAAAATAGGGCTGGGGGTGTAGCTCGGAGGTAGAATGCCCCTGAGTTCAATCCCCAGTACCACACACACACACACACACACACACACACAAATATGTATATGTATATGTATATCTATATCTATCTATCTATCTATATCTATATCTATATCTATCTATCTCTCTCTATATATATATGAGAGCTTATAATTTAAGCTCACTAAAGTACAAATAAACTATCCAGATAGGACTAAAAAAGAAAAAAATAGCTAGAAAAGGACTCAAAAAACCTGTTGGGTTTTTTCCTCACAGTATATAGCCATTTAGATTTCACACCTTGTTTCTCATATGTAACAAAGGCAGTACAAAGCAGTGGTTATTAAAGCTGGGTGAAAAAACAGATTACCTGGAATTATTCTCTGAAATTTATTAACTATTATCAAGGAATTTTTTTTTTTTAGCTTTTCTGTTCTTCAATTTCCTAATCAGTCAACTTAGGATAATAATTTTAATTCCATTAAAAGTTTTTCATAAGCCGGGCGTGGTGGCGCACGCTTGTAATCCCAGCATTTGGGAGGCTGAGACCGGAAGATCCCGGTTCGTGGCCAGCCTCAGCTACCTAGTGAGACACTCCGCAACTTAGTGAGACTCGGTTTCAAAATAAAGAATAAAAAATAGGGCTGGGGGTGTAGCTCGGAGGTAGAATGCCCCTGAGTTCAACTCCCAGTACTGCAAAAAAAAAGTTTTTCATAAAGATCCAGTGAATTAATAAAATATAATGCTCATCAAATAGTACCTGAGACACTAATAACTTAATAACTGCTTACATTAATTGTTATGACTTTATTCTATACTCATTCCTTTTGCATCAAATCTTCTTGGATGAAGAGTCTCTACTGATTGATTTTTTCAGTCATTCAGAACGCATTTGTTGAGCACTTAATGATATTTAACATTTTTGAAGGAGGACATTGGTCTAAGGCCTGGAAAAACAAAGGTAAATGCAACTTACTCTGACTTCAAGTAATGCAGAGTTCCATGATTGAAAGCAAGCGCATATAACAAACAACCCCAGAGCTCTGGGAGTATAGGGATATACTGACTGCAGCAGGAGCATAGAGGTGGGTCATGGGATGCAGGCATGGGCTTGAAATCAAGGATGTGTTGGTTCTTGGAAGATCATTTCTATATTGGGGTACAAAGAATGCACAAGATTGTCTTGGAAAATAAAGTGAAAAAGATAGATAGCCACAGAAGGAATATAATCTACAGAGCACAGGTATAAGAGAGATCATGATACATCTGACAAATTGGAAGAAAATTGACTCAGCTAATGAAAGATACAGGTGGAGAAGAAAATTGTGAGAATTATGTCTGTTTAGCCAAGAAGTCACCATGTGAAGAGGCTTTAAGAATGATAACAATATAATTTATCTTTCTAACTAAAATATCTTTGAAAGTGAAAGGGATAATAGTAATTTTCCCCAACACAGTCATAAACAGAGACTCTCTCTAAGGATGTGGGATGTAGAGTGCTTCTATGCCATGATTACTTTTAGCCATATTTTTGGCATCCTTTTACTTTTGCCTTGAATGTGCATATGTATTTGTGGTGGTGATTAATTTTTTATAGAAATGGAAAGTCTGATAGACAAGCAAACCCATCCAGTGTTCTCTCTGATATAATTTCCATTTTTCATCTATTAAACTTTATTTTCTCTCTGTGTCTTTGAGTACATTTTCAACTTTCTCCATGGACTTCTCTTATTTTAATATGAATTTTTTTTGTATATGAGAATCCTTTATTTGGTCATTTTCTTTACATAGAGTGAAATAACATAACCTTCTCTACAGTATAAACTCCCACCTTAATTTGATAATTTCCAAGTTTTTGTTTTTGTACTGAACATCTTACTCTTGACTTTAACCTATTTTTTCAGATTTCTATAGACATGACAACTTAGATTCCTTAGAAAGCATCTCAGTCTCAACATATATAAAATAGAATATATTTTATCTCCATACAATTCTGTTTTCTCCCATAACTCATTATTACCATGAAAATAATCATCATGCGTCTTGCCTGCATCAGAAGCCTGAGAATGTTCCTAAGTAAGAATGTTTATCCTTACTTCCCACAACAGAAGAGATCAATCAGTCACTAAATGCTGTTAATTCTATCAAATACTGAGTTGTTGAATTACTCCAACCTGACTAGGGTGGCTGGCTGTACATCCTAGTTTACCCAAAAATAATCTCTTTTACAAAAAAAGATTATACTAGTTTGGATAATACATTTCATGAGGTAAATAGCCACTCTATTAATGAGTAAATCCCACTATCAATCCCTACAACGTTAATGTAGTTCCTCATTTTTTTTTTTCTCCTGTTAAAGTCATGGATTCTACTTACTTAACTTACTTAACTTTCAACATAATCTCCTGGCATACTACCAGATGGAGAATGAACTCAAGCTACCATAAGCTTCACACAATTTTTTGAGTGCATTTTTTTGATTCAGATCATGTGCTTCCTTCTCTAACCCACTCACAATCCACTACTATCAATTTTCAGGTAAATAGTCATTCCTCAAAGTACCTTCTGGAACATCTCTATTTAGAACTTATGTCTATACAATATCAAATCAAGTGCCTTGCACATGCCAATTTACCTAGCATGTGCAAGGCACTTGATTTGCTATTGATAACTACCTAAAAAAAGAATAAATAAGCAATTAAAGCAAGATTATAGAATATAAGGTTAATATATAAAAGTCAATTACTTTCCTGATTACCAGCAATAAATAGATGGAATCTGAAATTAATTAAAACTATAATATATCTGCATTAGTACAACCTAAAATTAAATGTTTAGGTATACAATTTTGAAAAAGTATATCTATATGAGTTAACTGAAAAACTTGGATGAAATACATTAAAGAAGAATGAAATAAAAGGAGAGATATCCCATAGTCATGGATAGGAAGACTCAAAATTGTAAGGTAGTTAGTTCTTCCCAAACTAACCAACAAATTAATACAATAAAACAAAACAACAACAACAACAAAAAAAACCTCAGCACATTATTTAGAGACATCAACAACTTGTTTCTAAAATTTAAAGAGGCAAAAGACCTAGACTGGCAAACACAATACTGAAGAAGAACAAAATTGAAGCACTGACATTACCCAGCTTTGAGATATACTATGAAAGTAAACAAAATGGTGTGGCATTGGCAAAATAACAGACAGGTCAGTGGAACAGAATAGAGAACCCAGAATAGACCCATAGGTGAGAAATAAGGATTTTGAAAAATGCTTTACAACATATGTCATCAGGAAAACACAAATTAAAACAATAATGGGATACCACTACACGCCTATTAAAATGGCCAAAATTCAGACAACTGACATCAAATGCTGGTGGGGATGTATTACAAATGGAATGTTCATTCACTTCTAGTAGGAATGAAAAAATGATATGGCCACTTTGAAAGGCAATTTGGCAGTTTCTTACAAAACTAAACATAAACTTACTACATCATCCAATAGTACCTATGATTGGTATTTAACTAAGGAGATGAAAACTTATTTACACATACACACACACACACACATACACACACCCACACAAAAACAAAACAAAACAACAAAAAAAATATACTCAGCTTTGTTTGTAATGGCCTAAACTTGCAAGCAACCAAGATGCCCATCAGTAGGTGAATGGGTAAATAAAGTGGTACGTACAGAATATGAAACATCACTCAGTGCTAAAAAGAAAGGAGATCTCAAATCATGAAAACATAGAAGAATCTGACATGTGTATTACTAAGTAAAAGAAGCCAATTTGAAAAGGCACATACTGTATGACTCCAACTATATGACATTCTGGAAAGGGCAAAACTGTAGAGAGATAAATACTGATTGTTCGGGTTTGTGGTATGGAATAGAACTGGGTTGAACAGTAGAAAGGCAGAGGAATTTTAGGACAGTGAAACTACTCTTTATGGTACTATAATAGTAGAAACACATC
The DNA here is from genome assembly GCA_004027655.1 of Graphiurus murinus. Taxonomy (NCBI): domain Eukaryota; kingdom Metazoa; phylum Chordata; class Mammalia; order Rodentia; family Gliridae; genus Graphiurus; species Graphiurus murinus. The sequence goes on from PVLC010009789.1 coordinate 10,210, forward strand.
ATTTTATTTTTGTTCAAGGCTACAGAATGTATGACACCAAGAGTAATCCCTAATGGAAATGATGAATTTGGGGTGACTCTCCTATGTCAATGTAGGTTCATTAATTATAATAAATGTATCAGTTTGATGAAGGTTGTTAATAATATGTGAGGCTATGCATATGTAAAGGCAAGGATATTTGGGAAATATCTGTAGCTCCCTCTCATTTTTGCTGTGAACCTAAAACTACTCTAAAAAATAGGATCTTTTATAAAAAAATTAAAACCCCTAAATTTAGAAATGCATCTTCTTTGCAGTATCTCTAGTAGCTGATACAGTGGCAGAATTTGTACCCAATAAGTATAGCTAATGACTAAAGGACTGTTATAAAAATGTTTATTAAAACCTGTTGCATAGTAGTTGGCATATAATAGACATTTAATAATTATTAAATCAGCATTAATGATTTGACTCTCTTGACAGAACTAATTGCTACTTACATTTAAATGATGGTAATCAGAATGACAGCTTATTGGAAAGCATGTAATATGCAGATGTTAACACAGTTGGAGTCAAGTCCTGCCCTCTTCATAATTAACCCTGAAAAAATATTTTCTCTTGCTGACCCTCAGTTTTCCAACTTGTAAATGGACACACTAAAATGTATCCATTTATAGTGTTGTGACATTGTAATGACTAAATATCTCTTAAAGTTAGTAACCGACTCTATAATCACTCCTATGAAACAAGTATGTCAAAATTTCAGAAATAATGACAGAATAAGACTTACCAAAAGTATCAGTCACTTTCTAACTAGTTAATAATAACTTATTAATTTATCAGTGATCTTATGGGACTTAAATTATCTGTTCCAACAAATGTAGCATAAATTTGATCTATTTGAAACCCACTGCCGATTATTAGCTAACATTTCTAGAGTAGTTAATTTGTACTGTGCTCTCATATTCAATGCATTCATTCATGAAAATACTTGTTTTCATTTTAAAAGTGAGTTTTATTTCAGAAGTCTTTCGGGTCTTTACCTTTAGAAATCCAACATTTCAACATTTGAAGGTGCTTAGGAGGTAGGAGTTAAGTCTTATTTAGATCTTTTTCCTGCTCTACCTGATATATATATATATATATATATTAGGTACACAGTGAAATAGTTATTGAATTAAATTTAAAAAATGGGTCTACCATACGATCCAGCATTACCACTCCTGGGTATCTTTCCCAAGAGACTTGCATATCCATGTTTCTCACAGCACAATTCACCATGGCCAAATTATGGAACTGACTTAGGTATCCATAAACAGATGAACGATCGTAAAACTATGAGCTATTTACACAATAGGATTCTACTCAGCAATAAAGAAGAACAAAATTATGTCATTTTCAGGAAAATGGATGGACCTGGAGAACATTAGGTTGATTGAGATTATCCAATCACAGAAAGTGAATATGTTTTCTCTCACATGTGGAAGCTAGAAGGAATCCAGAAGGATTTCAGAAAACAGAGGCCAGTAGAGCCAGGGCAGTCGTTTAGGGGAAGAGGAGAGGGGAGAGAGAGGATCAATGAAGGAATCCCTTCCATAGACATTCTGTACGTATATGAATTTTCCATTGTCAATCTGAATACCCTGTGGGAGGAGGGGATTCGAATACCGAGGGAGCCAGGGGAAAGCCCACCAAGTGCTGTGTGCATGTATCATTATGAACTGCATTACGATGTGAGACTATAATGCACCAATAAAAGTATAAAAGAAAGTATTTGGGAAAAAATTTTCCAAGAAGCAAAACATGAACTTGTCACATGCTCAGCATGTATTTTTATTTTTCAACTTTTTTTCACCTATTCCAGATCTCTTGCAAATTTCTGGGATCAATTTGTCAATTGTTACAAAACAACAACAACAACAAAGAAAAACCAAACAAACAAAAATGAAAATACTTTTATTATTCTATTTCTTAAGTGGCTACACTGAGTTTTACATGGAACAAAAGTATTTTCCCATGATTATACAGTGTGAGAAGCAAAAAGTTTTATAGCCATGCTTTCCTGATTCCAGAAACAGATTACTTATCTACCATATTATAAAGGCATGAAAGTAAATTTTATAGGTATGGTTATTGTCAAAAATTGTATGGAAAGGAATCAGGTAATGGGTCATTTATTTACTCTTTCAGGGAGGTAGTAATTAAACATTTTAGGTGAAAACTTTTCACTGTAAAATAAAGCATACAACTTGTTCATGTCAATTTAAAATTAAATTTATTTTACTTATGAGACAAAAGTGGTATTTTAATATACAATTAACCACCAATGAAATCTACTGGATGTAACATGGCAAGCAAAACACTAGGAAGATGATTCAGAGCTCTCCATTTAAGGTTCAAAGAAGAATAAAACTAGTCATCAGGACTAAAACATTTAAATCTGTAGAAATTACATAATGTAAATGTTCTGATACTATGGTACAATTTATGTTTTGAAAACATTTCAGTAGAGCACATTGGTCAACTCACTTTCCAATTTTTTTTCTTACAGTCCTTACTTTATATTGAAGTAATCACTGTTTTAACAAGGAAAAGATGTTCACTTGTGCCCGTGAGTGAGCATCAAGCATAGAGTCTTTCACATAGCAGGTGCTCAATAAATGCTTCCTGAATAAGCAAATGAATGAATAAGGATACGGGAATGCAAATTTCCCTGACTTGAAGATACTTGTAGTCATTTTGGATATAGTGTAGTCATAAACATATTTTTAAAGAAATCAACGTGCAGACATGCATATTTAAATGATCTTCAAAGCAAAACTTTGAATGAGAGCAGTTGATGGAAACTTCTTGATGAATCAACATTGTGTAAGCAGGATAGCACTGTGAAGGTTTTCTACCCACTTATAGTTTCTTCCACTGGAAAGAGATGGTATAGGGAAACACTCTATATAAAAAGGAAGAAAGTAGGAATTAATGATGAGGCAGAGCTCACCTGGCCCATGTCCCTGAAGTTGGAATCATTTCAAAGTACTAGAGAAATGAGCATAGTGGAGAAATCATACTCATATGTTGACTTGCTCTGAAATTTTAAAATGTACATCGAAAGATAAGATATTGCAACACGGTAACTTTAAAATTCTGGGCACCTCTGGCTTTGTGCAAACTGTGTCAGCCTTTTGCAGAGTTACAGTTTAATCTGCCTTGCATTGGGTAAAACAAAACCCAAGGTACAAAGGTGCTGAAAGGCTTAGTTATTGTTAGTTAAAGGAGTTGACAATCTTGGATAAAAAGCACTGTTAGTGCAAAGTAGAATTGTAATCAATGTCATTGTCATTTGAACCACATTGTTTGCAGTGTAACCAATTGTGAAACCAACATAAATTCAAAAACTAAATTAGAAAAACAGATGCTTCTTTTGTTTGGAAATTTTAGTCCCATCTAGCCCTATTGTATATCATTTTCTTTGACTTACACCACATAGAAAGAAAAATCACAGAGCATAATACAAAAACACAGAAACATATTTAGTAAATTTGTGGATTTCATAAGTCATTTATAAACTTTGGATTTACAAACAATCTCAAAGCCTTTTGAAAATATTTATAAACACAAGAATGTCTATAATGCTACATATAATTATAGCATGCCTTTTCAAAGCATATTTTAGAAATAGAATTTATGCAGAATATCAAGTTTCTTATTTGGGGTTTGTCTTGGAGACAGTGAACAATTTATTTTTCAATCTGCCTCCAGTGATGCTCGTGATTAAGCTAAACACATTGGTGCAATGAGAGAAAAGAAATTTATCTTGTGCATGATTTCTAAATTGACTTGTGACATTAGGAAGTTGATCTAAAGAGTGGAATTTACTTCTTTAGTTTATTAAATTCCAACAAATTTTTGTTTTTCTACAATCTCAACTATTTTCAAGGGAATTATGAAGTTCACTTTTAATATTCTTGAACTACCAGACTTACTATGATTTAAAAACTAACATATCTAAATTTACATGAAATGATTAACATTATACATTCAAGTACATCTTCAATTCTAGGCCTCTATATAATACTAATTTGCATAGGAAAAATACCTAGAAATAACAGCATTCTTTAAAAAAGAGAGACACTCAATGTTCAAAAGGAAAAAAGATCTCCAAATATGTGATACACACACACACACATATCTGATAAGCACTAACGGGAAGAAATCATGCTTTATGTTTATGATGTTCATTTGAGGTAATCAAAAGTCTAAACAATAAAATATGTTTTTCCAAGTTTATAGCACATCATTATGGGTATAACCTTGGGGATTTAAGTTTTGCTTTTAATCCTCCATTTGGAGGCACTTCCATTTTGTTTATATCAACAACACTTTATTTCCAGTAACATTTTTGAAAAAGTCATTTGGCTTGCAGATCAAATAGTCTCAATAAAACACTAGACCTCTTTGCGACAGAGTATAAATGAATTAAAATCACAAGGAGTAAATTTCCTGTTTGTTTCAAATGGGATAAATACTGCTCTACTTAGACTATGGAGCCAGTTAACAAGGACTAGGAAACTTCAACTTGCTCCCCCAAACCCTTTGTCTTGCTGTAGGAATAAGAACAGATGACAGGAGGATAAGTGGCTTTCCATAGATAAACTTGGCCTTGGTTGGTCCTTCTCTATTTCCTAGCAGAGCAGCGTCTGTGTAAACTACATGTGTGGTCTTCAACAAAGGATTCTGCCTTGAGTCTATTCTCTTATCCATAAAATGAGTAAAATAATGTATTTATATAAAAATATTTTAAGGATTTGATGGCATAATGCATGCAAAATTATGAACACATAATATATGCTCAATGAATTTCAATTATTTACTTTTTCCTCCTCTTGTTGCATTTCTTCATTTCCAAACATAGGGAAATAAAACTGAAAAGTTAAAACTGTAGTATGAGTGTAAGTAAAAGCCAAGTATGGTGGCACAGACCTATAATCCCAGTACTTGAGAGGCTAGCCAAGGCAGGAAGAATATAGGTTTGAGGCCAGCCTCAGCAACTTAGGGATGCCCTCAGCAACTTAGCAAGACCCTGTTTCAACATAAAAAATAAAAAATCCGAGTTGAAGGTATTGCTTGGAGGTAGATTCCACAGTACAAAAAAAAAAAAAAGAGTTTAAGTAAAATAAAGGTTAAATTAGTTTATCTCACTCAAAAGTTAGTCAACTAAAAATCAAATAACTATTACACTAATACATCATTATTTATTTATTTATTTATTTATTTATTTATTTATTTATTTATTTTATTTATTTGTTTTATGGTACTGGGGATTGAACCCAGGAGCATTATATCCCTGAGCTATACTCCCAGCCCTATTTTTTTTTTATTTATTTTGAAACAGGATCTCACTAAGTTGTGGAGGGCCCAAGTTAAGTAGCTAAGGCTGGTCCCAAATCTGTGATCTTCCTGTCTCATCCTTTCAAATACTGGGATTACAAGTGTGCACCACCACGCCCGGGTCCAGTACATCATTTAGAACAGTGTAGTCACTTGACTCACAAAATTGTTTTTGGAAAAAAGGAAAGAGTAAGAAAGCTAAAGAAAATGACAAAGAATAACTTGATAGTTACAGAAAATTCTTCCCATCATTATAATAATGGAGTGAGAATCCCCCATCAAGTTAGACATGGAAGAAATGACTTGGCTTTCCATTCAGTCATTGCCTGTCACTAAGTGGAACACAATTTTCCTGTCTGAAGATGCTTATGTGGAATATTATACGTAAATAGTTGCCAACTATTTTATTTCAATTCTAACAAGGAAGCAAATACTTGTTCAATACCAAAGAAAAATACTGGTTTTCTAAACTTCAACATTCTCTTTCTCTGAAAGAGAAATATATATATATTTATATTTATGTGTGTGTGTATTTAAATTAATGACTTTAGAGCTTAACTAACATTTAATTTGTCACTATATTGCATTAATATTTAAGATTTAAGTAAATTTTGGATGTGATGACACATTCCTGTAATCCCAGTGCTTGGGAAGTTGAGAGAGGATTGCAGGTTCGAGGTCAATCTCAGCAATTTAGCTAGACCCTCAGCAACTTAACAAGATTCTATTTTAAAATAAAAAGTTCTGGGGATATGCTTTGGAGATAGAATGTTCCTGGTATTAATTCCCAATACAAACAACAACAACAAAAACAACATTTAAGTACGTGACAGATTTATCATATCAGTATTGTTAAGGAACATAGAGGAAAGTGAACATATACTAAAACTATGATATATAAGCTATATATAAAGATAATTTTGCTTACTTTTATTAAAAGCATTTTGACTAATGGGTCATCAAATTTGTATAGTTTAAAGAAATATTTTCAGATCTTATAATTTGGAATTGAAACTGAAAGAGAGTATAGATGCTGATAGCAAATATCAGTAAATAAAATAATTGATTGATTAATTAGCAGTTTTCTTTTTTTTAAAAATTTTTTATTGTAGTGATTCGTGCAATATAGCATACATCTTTGTTAAGTACGAGTTGTTAACAACATATTTGCACACAATTCTCATTTGACCCCTTCCCCAATTTCCACCCCAATCCCCTCCCCTTCCCTCCCCCTCAGGTTCACTTCGGTGAGTGACCTTGATATGATTGTGTAATTACATCATGTGCTTTAGGGCATCCCTCTGCCCCCTGCGTCCACTACAATTAAATCAACTTCGTTGCTTATCGAGGATCTCTCCTTTTCATCTAGAGACCCTCCTATGTCCCATCTTCTCCCTAGCATCCACATATTAGGGAGAACATATGCTTCTTAACTCTTTGTGT
>PVLC010009789.1:17116-53067 GCA_004027655.1 Graphiurus murinus
TGGTATTGCTGGGTCATATGGTAGGTTCACTCCCAATCGTCTGAGGATCCTCCATACTGTTTTCCACAGTGGTTGCACAAGTTTGCAATCCCACCAACAATGTATTAGGGTTCCCACTTCTCCACACCCTCGCCAGCAGGTGTTGTTGTTCGTGTTTTTTATGATTGCCATTCTGACTGGAGTTAGGTGAAATCTTAGGCAGTTTTCTAAAACAAAAATAGAGTTTACTTACTGATTGTTTTTTTAAACTAAAATTGAGTATATTTACTACCTTTGTAGAGTAATGGAAGAGCAAATTAATTATAAGTTTTAGAATAAATGTTCAAATTGTAAAACATAAAATAATACATGGGGAAACATGATTGCTAAAAAGAACCACCCCCATATACACATGTGCATGTCCACACACACCCACAATTACTCAGTTTTTTAGGATTAAGATAACAACTTAAATATACAGCAATGATGAGAAATGGATACTGTTGGAGTAGACCAACTATTAATGGAGGTGCTTGAACTCTGGGATATCAAGAGCAAAGATAAAACTTTCCATGAAATTTGTTATAAAAAAAACCAGACAAACTTGTTATGCTTCCCAAGTTCCAGGGATCATGTGAACGTTTAAGAAAACTGACCTTAGATATTAATCTTTGATGCTTAGTGGAATAGATCATGAACTTTTTTCAAGTCAGGTACTTGAAGTCATATTTTCAATGTACTCTAAAAGCCATTAAAAGTACAAAATAGCTGAGGGATATTTCATTAAAAATTATTGTTTGCCAACCAAGCATTTACATGAGATTCAAATATATTGTTCTTCATTTCCCACCCCAGTCTAAATTCCAGCCCAACTGAGCCTATAATAAAACATGAGAAAACAAGACCAATAGAGGAAGAAACGTCAACAAAGGAGACTGAGAACAAATGGCTGGTTTTTCCACAAACAAAATTAGTAGTTTGAGGTAATAACTTGTCCACTTAAAAATTGGCTACTTCTTGAAGAGGGTTGATAGAAAGTAATAGGCTTCTAGGTTTACCATACTCTCATTTGTGTCTATAACTGCTTATTCATGCAGGACAAGAAAAAGCAACAGAAGAAGATTAGCAAACACCTTCACAAATATATTGAAGAATTTTGGACCCTACATAAATAAAAACTCCACCTTTTTATTCATTTTAAGGCTGAGATACCAGAAGACAAGTTTTGTTGGGGTCTTAGCCCAGCTGGTCCGGAGAGACCCCGCCTCTAGATGGCGCCTGGCAGAGTGCCAGGAGTGGCTGCAGGTGGTAACATCCTAGGGCTGCCCCGAGCTAGAGCGCATGCACCAGCATGCCCGGCTCGTGGCTGGCCCAGGTGAGGGCTGTATGCAGGCACCTCATGGCCCAAGCCCTGTGTGGCTTTAAGAGCCTCCACCTCCCGCGGGAGAGAGAGGTTTTGGGAGAGGGAGGTTTTGGGAGAAAGGGTTGGTTGTTGGCGATTTTGTTGTTGGGGTTATTGTTGGATGAATGACTACTAGTGCGAGGAACGGCTAAGGAGAATGAGAATGGGGTGAGAGAGACGATTGTGGCTAGAGAGATGGTTACTGCCAGGGTTAAGAGAACGATTACTGGGACTGTTACTGTTATTGCTTGGGTAACATCCTCGGTCCCAGAGAGAGAGAGAGGTATAATAAAGAGAAGCTTGAACCAGCAACATTTGGTTATCATCTCCATTGGAGCCTCACGGTTGAGGGTTCAGTGTGGGGGACGATAAGTGGTGCCGAAACCCAGGACCCCAAAACCCGGGGACCCCAAAACCAGGGGACCCCAAAACCCAGGGACCCCGATAAAGTTTGATTATATACAGTGAAAAACTATCTATGTCCAGGATGCCATAGAATAGAGGCATTGTAGATCTTTGTCCAAAATATTGTAATGATCTGCTAAGTGAGATCAGCCAGACTCAGAAAAACAAGGGCCATATGTTATCTCCATATGTGAAAGCTAGAGAGAAAAGTGGAAAGAAAATGGACTTCATTGAAAATTAGGAGAGAGAACAGTTGAACAGTGGAAGGAAAAGATATCAGGGCAGGAGGAGCAGGAGGGAAAGAAGAGGTTTGGGGAAGGAAACAGACCAAATAATGTTATATGAATATATGGATGTGTCACTGAATCTCACTATCATATACAGTTGCAATGCAACAATTAAAAATTTAAAAATTGATACTGTAATGATGAAATAAGAAAGTTGGCCAAAGAATGAATAGTTCAAGAGCTGTTTAAACTGAAAATAAAATTTAAGAAAAAGAAAGATATTTTAGAAACAAGTTACTATAAAAACACAGAACTTGGGTCCAAAAGATGAGAGAGACAAATATTCCTGGTAACTTATTTTTAAAAAGCAAATAAGAAAAGAGGTCATAATCAAACCTAGAGTTCAATCAACATAAAACATTCTGGGGTTTGAGTAATCAACAGAGTAAACTCATAATCTTAGTAGAAAAAAGTAAATATTTATTGTAAATATTTAGTAAGTTATGGCATGTATCTTAAGCTTAGAATCAGAATTAGAAGAGAATGTCTTAAAAGGAAAAGTCCACAGAAACTATATAAAGAAAGATAGATCTGTAAATTTGTGAAATATAAATTTGTGGGGAAAACCATTATTCAGAGAATGGCTGAAAACTGGCAGAATCTTATTAGAAGCAAAGAAAAGGAGGCATGCAAGTAATATTTATTTATGTGGGCTATTTAAAGCTGTTCAGCCAGAGAAAATGGAAAATGCATTACTTACATATATCACAAAGCACATATAAAACAAAATATGGTAAGATGGTGAGCTTTGGCTATCTAGATTTATTAGTTTTCTATTGCTGTGTAATGAATTACCAGAAATAGTGAATTACCACCCAAACAACCCCAAACCAAAGCACCCATTTATTTGTTCTGATTTTTGTAGGTCAGAAATTTTACATGGTATCTCTACGTTATTTTCTCAAGATCTCACAACACCAAAATCAAGGTCTTAGTCAGACTAGATTTTCATTTCATCACACTAAGGAAGGTTCTTCTTCCAAGATCACTCAAGCTCTTGGCCAAATTCAGCTCCTTCTGGTTTTAGGACTGAGGTCCAAGGTCTTTGCTGTTAGCCAATGGCTACTTTGACCTCTTAAAAGTCACCTTCATCTCATGTTTTGTGGCCCTTTCTGTCCTCAAGCTAGCAAAGGTAATGTGAGCTTATTTCCTGCTTTGAACCTCTTTTTGACTTGACTGGGAGTAGGCACAGAAAATTCTACTTTTAAGGGGCTTATGTGCTTATATAAGGCCCACCATATCTTAAGTTCAGCGGGGTTAGAACTTAACCATAGGAGTAAAATTCATCAGATTCATCTCCCATGGTCTCTACCCATAATGAAGATAGGAGGCAGGAAATCTCAGGGGCCAGCTTAGAATTCTTCCCACCATAGTGGACATACATTACAAGTCTTCATCAAAAGTAGAGCAAGTGATCTCGGATGACACAATAAACTGCTGATTTGCTCATGAGGAAGTGGGTCTGCCTGCACTCTGCTCCATCCTAGCTCCTCAGGGGTTTGCACCCCTCTCTGTTGGAGCATATTCAAGGATGGAGAGCACTCTTGAAACTGTGGCATAGAAAGACTGTTTGAAGGATCTGAAGATGTTTAGTGTGCAGGGGAAGAATCATAGGGGCAAAGTGAGTTGTTTGGTTTTTTAATAGTTTCAGTATTGACACAAGGTGAATTTTCATTGTGTATTTTTAAGATTCACAGTAACAATGAATAGGCAAAGACAACAAAAAAGTATTTCAGGTAAGTAAATGGAAGAACTGCGTAAAACAAAATTCTGCATAATCTCTGAAATATACTTTAGAATACAAGTAAATAGAAGTCATGGAGAAAATAGAAGTAAATAGAAGTCATGGAGAAAATGAATTGATGATAAAACTGTGTAAGAAACTCTAGATTAAAAAAGTAAACCATGCTTTCCTTACACTGCAGGATTTCTCAGAGATTTTATTATGGTTTAGCGATTCTCTAATGAAAGAGTATTGAATGAAAAATTTTCTAAATCGATTGACCACTAAACATTTTTTTTTGCATTTAGACACCCTTGGGACTCGTCTTTTGCTACTTTACTGTGTAAACTGTTTATTACAGAGAATTCATGCATCAGAGAGTGTTTTGAGATAACCACTGTTTTCTCTTTCTTGACTTCATATTCAGGTGTTTTTCTGGAACTTGATGGTCTTCACCAATGTGAGCTGAGCATGCAGTCTAATAAATTCAGTAGGTTTTGTCATTTATAATTTTTATTAAAAAGCTTGAAGATAAAATATAATTGACTCTTCATATCCCTAGTACACTAAGAGTAGACAGTAGTAAAAAAATTATAAAGAAATCTTTTTTGAAGGAATACCACAATTCCTAAGCTAATAAGAGGTCTTCTAGATCCCAATTTTCAGCCTTACAGGTAGAAAAAGTTGGACCAAAGAGACAGCAATGATGTGGCTGAAGCCCATGCTTTCTAACTCCTAGTCTACTCTTCTTGTATTACATTCTATTTTTATAGCTATTCTATTATCCATAGCCCTCATTATCTTCTGTGTATTAAATATTATACTACAAATATTGCTAATTTATTTGTAATAATAAGTATTATACTAAAGTTAAGTGTCAAATGGTCAACTGTCCCATATCATTTAGTTAAAATATCATTTTAGAAGCAAACTTGGAATTCTCTAGTTATATGATCTCCATGTTTATGTCTCTCCACTGATGTTAAATTGTCAATACCATCTTTTCCACATATGGAAAATCTAATACCTCCAAAGATCAATCTTAGACCAATTTTCTACAGAAAAGTGTTCAAATTGTACTAAGGCTCCTATGCACTTACATGAACATTGTGTAAATCTGTCCATCTCTGTAGAAGTTCTTCTTATATCCAGTAAAGTAGCAAGGTTATCAATAAGTTAATTTCACTGAAGAAACTATTTCTTTTTTACTCTGGACCTGTTTTTTGGGTCATAGCAATGTCTTTATTTCAGGTTTCTAATTTTAAGATGACTAAATTTAATACTATACATTACAATCATTAATGTTAATCATTGTAAGTTTGAGGGAGGACCTGAAAAGGGGGACAAGAGATGGGAAAAAAAGATATGTTTTAATGAAATACTCCTAAATAGAACATAATTCAAAAAAGAATGCACTACAAATAAAATATTCTTAAAAACAGAACATCTCAATTTATCCAAAGACAGGTAATATCTGTGTAAAAATCTCATCCTAACCCACCAATGTCCTTCAGTCTGTGCTGAGAAGCACCAAGTCTCAGGCTGGGGAATAGTTTATCCTCCCAGGTCCACTCAATTCTTGGCCTATAGGCTGAGATTGCCACCAAGGGAGCCAATTAGTGCCAAATATGTTGGTGGTTTTTTGATGTAGGAAAATCTCCCCTAAGAACTGGACTGAGATGAGCCATCAAATGATAGTGATTTTCAGTCACTAATGATCTGGGATTTAAATAGAGACTTTTAATTGGGTTACCAAGCAACCTGCAAATATTTTGGTGATACCTGCTGAGTCAATTGGGTAGTTTGTAACCCCACTCTCCTCTGATTATGTTATCTTTTATATACATACATTACATATTATCAATGATCAGCATGTTTTTTTTTTTTTTTGGTTTTTTTTTTGTTTTACTTTGTTATTAGCCAAGAAAAGACCTCCTTGAGTCTTTTGTTCATTCCTGGCATTATGCTTCCATGTGTCCAAAAGAGGGTGAGCAGAGTAAAGGGTGGCAATAGGGAATATAGGAAGTGTATTCATTAATCTATCCTTTTATGCCTCAGGCTTCTACTCACTGAAGTTAGACCTCATGAAATCAGAAAGCCTATAAAGGATGGTTTTGTAACTCATAATTCCTTTAATTAACAAAGCCAGAAGTTTGTGTTTGTTTCTGACATTGGTTTTTAAAATATAAGAAGCAAAATGTTCAGGAGGTTGTTATTATGGTTTGGGTTCCACTGGAGAGTTATTTTCAAAGAAAACGTCTCAAGAAAAATAAATTCTGCCTTTCATTGTTTTCAGATGCCTCTGTCAGTCCCTGTGGCCAAACATACTCACTTTCTTCTTACTGCTACTGTCATTTCCTTCAGTCCTTCTTCCTCGGCTGCCTTGCACAAGTCTCCCTCCGTTGTTCCTTAAACTACAGCCTTCAGTTGCCTTGTTCCCGTTTGGGGGTTGGTATTCTTTCTCCCAGCATTACTGTCTGCCCCTCTGGCTTTAGGTAACATTTCACATTGGCTTTCAACCTTCCTCTTCTCTAAATACACAGCGGGCTTTTCAGAAACGCTGCTTTTTCCCTTTGACATGTGTGTGTGGTGTAACTCCCCCACTGTAGATGAAGCCCTGGCTGGACCTTTGCTTCTCCCAGCTCTGCTTCCATGGCCAGCATTTCCTTTTTCTTCCCTCACTCATTTGAACTCTTTGTTAGTGGGTCCCCTAAGGCAATGCGTGTTCTGATTGCCTGGCTGTCTGTTTCTTTGAGCACCTCCTTCGCTCCCTTTGAGAACTTGTCCTGTATGAGAAAGAACATCAGTAGACCTATCTTTACCATTTCTAGTTCTATTCCGAATGCAAACTCGCGAGCAAATGGTAACAGAGATCATAGTGCTATTTCAAAGCCCACCTTAACAGGACTATTACAGCTTTTGATTGCATTTTACAAATGAGAAAACTGAGGACTAAACATGTCACAAGGCTGGCCTCTTACATAAATAGTGAGCAAAGCCTGGGAATTAAATCTGGTCTGCCAACTGCTAATCACATGCTTTGTATAGTACATCACAGGGTCCCTCATTTAAGCGCTGATTCATGACCCAGTTTTATTTGCCACTAAGCAGCCTAAACAGAAGTAAAAGTGGCAGCTAATTCCACGTGTTTTATGGAGAGACATTTCATTCATAAAATACAAACTAAATGATAATATTATTGAGAAGACTTTGAAAAAGAGATAATGAGAAAAATACGAGAAACAATTTAGTTATGAGTTGAAACTCTCAGAGGAAAGAATGTCTTATGTTATTGGAGACATTGTATACCTGTGAATCGGTGCCAATTTCCATGCCAAAGTATCAAAAACTGAATGGAATTTTAAAAAGAAACAAGAAATATGCACACCTAACAAGATGCTCTGTCAAAGGATTATCATACTGAAAAGTCTGGGCTTAGAGGAATACCTTTTGTTGCATTAGGATTTAGCACTGAGGCTTGGGAAGGTGCCAAGGGAAAGTTCAAATGTTCTTCTTTATAAAAGTTCCCAAATGTGGGGTTTATCCCTCATAAGATCATTTCCAAGTTCCTTTTTAGCTGAGTTACCAGGGAGGTTTCCATTGCCTCTGCAAAAATCAACTGTTATACATACATTTATTGAAGTGTGATATCTAGTTGTTTCTTTCATTCATTCTTTTTTCTTTCTTTCTTTCTTTTCTTTTCTTCTCTTTTTTTGTTTTTCTTTTTCTCCCATCTTTCTCTTCTCTAAACAGACCAAAAAATAATATAGACCTGGCTGAAAACTGCGTGCTGGCAGCAGAGTAATATCCTAATTATCTTAGTAAGGGTTCTTTTTTGACAGGTGTCAACTAGATTTAAGTGGTTGGCTGCTGGGTTTTTTTTCTTTCTCTTCCTTTTTTCTACATTACCATGTCTTGAAGTACGGTTAAATGCTGACATCTCTTTGTGCTTAACTAGAGATAACTATCAAAGAAATGCATAAATTACAGCTCTGGTTACACCAAGCTCAACAGTCTTTTCTGCCTTTAGTGACAAGATAGATATACAATCGACCTGGGCTATATTTCTGAACACAGCTGTAAAGTTTGGTCTATGAAATTTCAGGCTCCGCATGCTTCTTGCCTGGTTGTTCAGGTATTTTACAAGTGGAATATTCTAGTTAGGTATTCTATCTTTTTATCTCTTATATGAATAAATTACAGAGTTCTGCTTCTTATCAAAGAAAACATTCACTCATCATCTAGGGAGCACAAAATATTTTTTACACCATAAATTATTCTTAAAGAAAATCTTAGATGAGCCAGGCATGTTTTGTGGTGTATGTATATGTGTTTGTGAGAGACAAAGGGAATGTGTCTGTTTGATGACATTAGTTTTAAATCTGATAGACAGACTATCAGATTATCACCTTGCCTGTCAGTCCTTAAAGCAAATTCACCTAGCAAAGCAAACAAGCGAGCAACTACCACAAACACCAGTTCCAACTCCTTGACCAACAGCTGTGAATGACAAAATATGCCCAGCTCTTCTCCTATCGTGTTTTCTCCCTGCTTATTGGCAGAGAATGTGATTTCATGGTAGAAGGTTGGAAAATGACCCCTTGTAATGATGGAATTTACATAAATAAATGCTGATAGCACAAAACAGATAATATGCTGTGGGTATCATCACAATAAGTTGTCTCCTACTGACACAGAGTCTAAGTTGGAAGCACACAATTATGCAAATTAAACTAATGCCAGTTGCTCATTACTGTCATGGTGGTAAAGGCAAAAACATATCCTCCATAGACAGCTCGAGCCTGGGCCACAAGCCAAAATGTTTGGTTTTGCTGACATAGTAACTGAGTCAACAAAAATAGGACATAATAGTAATACATCAGAGGAACCCACATCAGGGCAGACCTGAAGCTTAATGGACTGTGAATCCTATGTCTGTGCAGAGCGTCCTTTCACTGGTATTGACCCATAGTATGTCTGCTTCCACATTCCCCGATTCAATAGAAATAGATTACAGAAGCAATTTTTTGGACCTAAAGTGTCTGCAAGACTTTCTATTAGCTTTTCCTAAAACGGATGATATGACATTTATAAATACTTAAATAATGTCACCTATATCCCAGTTTTTGAACGCTTCCCGGAATATTTCTGAGTATCTACTGCTCTTCAATCTGGGTTTGTCCTCAGTTCTCATTATGTGGCTGGAGAGGTTTTCAAACAATAAAATGTGCATTTGCCACATAAGAATCTCTCCTCTTTTTAAGAGATAGAATGACTGTTTACAAGCGAATATTTAACTCTAGAGAGTACCTAATGGATCTGTTATACAACTAGGCAAACCTGAGAGCAAATGCGGTGATAGTGGAGGCAGACGATCAATGGCTGCAGAACTTCCAGTCAGATCTTTCCCTTTTCTGAATGATAGTACATCCTGCAAGGTGGACTGATACGACAAATGGCCCCAGTTCTTCACTCCTTACCTGGCTTTGAATGCTGGAGGGAAGGAGACACTTGGAAGAGAGCTGACTTGTCCTATCAAGGCCAAGCTAGGTCAGCCAACAACCACTATCCTCCATACAACTGAACAAGTTCCAGTAAAAACTACCTAGTGAAGCCCAGCCCAAGTTACCCTCTTGTAGATTTAGGAACTAATAGATGCTGAATGTTTTAACATCCACCCCCACTTCTGTGTTTTATAATGTCTCTTAAGCAGCATTATTCTATTAACAGATGACTGAAGAGTTTCAGAAGTTTTACAAGATTAAAAAAGGCAAGGGAAATATACTCTAGAAATAATGGAAAAGTTTATTCATTAATTTATCTGATTTAAAACATAAACATCTAAGAAAGTGCAAACTGAACCATGATGAGATAACACTTTATACCCACTAGCATGACTATAATCTAAGACAGATGATGGCAAATGTTAGCAAGGTTGTGGACAGACTGAAGTACTCATACTTTGCTGGTGGGAATGTAAATTTTCCACTTTGAAAAACAGTTTAGAAGTCTCTCAAAATGTAAAACAGCAATTATACTCTCAAGTATTTTCCCAAGAAAAATGCAAACCAAAGCCCATGCATAAAATGTATACAAATGTTCAAAAGACAATTATACAAATGGCCAATAAAAGGAAACAGATGATCTATCGATTAACTGATGACTGAATAAACCAAACTTATCACATCCATACAAGTGAAATATTATTTGGCAACAGAAAAGATCGAAGTACTAATGCATGTGACAAAATATGGATCTAGAAAACATCACACTAAGTGAAAGAAGTCAGTCACTAAACATCATGTGTTGTACAATATCATTTATATAAAATGCCTCAAATAGGCAAATATATACAGGGAATAGATTGATCATTGCCTATAGCTGGGGGAAGGGTGGAAAGTAAGGGACATAACTTCTAATGAGACAATAGCATTTTTTGTGTAATAAAACTAAAATTAGATGATGCTGATAGTTGCACAACTCCTTGAGTAGACTGAAACTCATTTAATTGTCCAAATTTAAATAGGTGAGTTTTATTATCAGCACCCATTAGGATAGGAGTGTGTGTGTGTGTGTGTGTGTGTGTGTGTGTGTGTGTATTATATGAAATATATGTTAATAAAGCTGTTAAAATATATCTAGATCTATACCTAAGCTCTACCTTCTAGCCAAGGTATGCCTTGGTCTTTATTTAAGCCTCCCCCCTCCCCTCAAATTCCTAGACCTTGGTTATTCATTATTTAGCTCACAGAAATATGAGTATTTATTTGAAAAGCTTTATTGACAAAACAAAACAAAACTTTTGGTATTTTTTTCTGTGGGACTGTGTGCTTATTTCCTATATTTGACACATTAAAAAGTGAAATAATGGGGAATTTTTGACATTAGGTACTGGGCTCTGATTTTCACCAAGCTCCAGCTCTGTCTTTCCTTATCTTGCTTTCTGTAATACTCGCTCATGCTCTGCTTGCTCTTGAAATTAATCTGTGGAATGGAAAGGGCACCACTTGTCATTTCTCCAGGCACACACACGGAGGCCAGCTTCGGCGTCTAAGATGAAGCTGTACCAGATACATGTGGAGAGGCTCCTGATTCAACTTTCATGCCTCTTCTCCAGCAACAGGTTTGGAGTTGAACTTTCCTAGTTTTGTTAAACTGAGTAAATGGCCAGCCCCAGGCTGTCCCCGACCCTGCCTCTTCTGGTATCGCTTTCCTCCACCTCACCCCACCCCATTCTCCACCATACCTTTTGTTCAGGCACTGATTATTATTGTCTAAATCATAACTTTTCCCAGGATGGTTCACTTGTTTCTTGTTTTACTCCCCTGTTTTCCCCTCTTCTAATTTCCCCCATTGTGGTGGTCGTGAAATGGATATCTTGGTCATTTTGTGTCCTTGTGCACAAAACTTCCACTGGCTTTCTATCACTCCAGATAAAATCAAAATTTCCAAATGTAACTAGAAAGGTATTTTGTGATCTGACAGCCAGGTGAATCCTACAGGCCCCTACTTTTTGATGCAATAAACAATTTGCTGTTCATGGTTTTAAAGAAACACCCCCTTGTCTTTGTGGGTGGTGGAGAGGGAGACATTAAAATTAAAAATATATTAAATATGCTGGAAAGAGGGAGGAATGAATATCTACTGTTCAATGCATATAAAGCATAGTCAGGAAAGATTTAAAAAATGCATAGATGTGCTATATAACTGAGCACTTATAGTTAACATTGCTGTACTGCCCACCGAAAAATTTAAGAGAGTACATCTCATGCCATGTGATTTTAATCTCAATGAAAAGGAGATAAATATATAGATATTTATATAGATAGAGATATGTCTTCACTGACCTCTTGCCACCTGATATGCCCCCTCTTGGGAATTCTTTCTGGGCAGACACTGCCAGGAGGAGGACATTTCAAAATCTGAGATTAAAATGGTCTCATATTTTAATATATGAGATTATAACTGACTAGATACTAAACTATGTGTCCCAGATTCATAAACCAACACATCTCTGTGTTACTAGTAGCACAGCATACACCAGACACATGGCATTTCAATTTCTATGTTTTTGTTTTATTTTCTTTAATCTCAGTTCATAGCAGATTATCATCAGTCTATACCATGCCATTTATATTTTTACTGTCATTCATTCATTATTAATTCATTCATTCATTCTTCTTTCTTCCTGCCACTTCCTTCTCCCATGCACAGTGTCCACTGTCTAGTGTTATTTATAAAGTAATTTTTATTGTGTATGTTTAAGACATACAGCATGATGACATGGGATATCTGTAGATAGTAAAAAGTTCACTATGCTGATGAACCTTCATCTCACATAATTGTCAGTTTTTGTTGTGCTTTGTGGTAAAAGAACCTCAAATTCCAGGCATGATGGTGCATGCCTGCAATCCCAGCACTTGGGAGTCTGGGACAAGACTATCACAAATTCGAGGCCAGTCTCAGCAACTTAGAGAGACTATGATTCAAAATAGAAAATAAAATAGGGTTGGAAGTATAGCTTGGAAGCAGAATGATCCTGCATTCAATTCCCAGTGCCACACCACACACACACACACACACACAAGGACCTAAAATATATTAATTTCTCATGAATCTCAAATACAGTTCAAGTTTATTACCTATATCTCTCACGTATATATCAAATCATTAATCATTTATCCTGTGTATCTGGATCCATACATATTTATGCTTCTTGATTTTGGATAAATCTTTATGAAACTGTTATATTAACATGTTGTGTGTATTTTCCCCATAACTGCCTATACATCTGTTTTTTTCTGCCATAGGATCATAAGCTACTTGAGGGCAGGTATTATGGTTTGGATCATGAATGTTACCCAAAGGCTCATGTGTTAAAGGCTAGATCCCCAGCCAACTGGACTACTAGGAGCTGGTGGAAACTCAGGAGATGGGGCCTACTGGAAAGAAATTAGGTCATTGATGGCAGGCCCTAGAGGTAATAAGGCCAAGCAATAATGGCCTCTGAAACCATGAGCAAAATAAATCTTTCCTCTTTGAAATTGATTCTCTCAGGCATTTTGTCACAGCAACAGAAAGCTAACTAATTCAGCAAGGAACTAGTGATTCTACAATTTTAACACCTTGCACAATATGAGACCATAATTCACCAAATGAAAAAGTCTAAATATTAATTAAATTTCTAATCAACTTTGGTAACCGTTTCAAGTTTCATATCTCTTGTCAGCAGTCTAACAATAAGAATGTGCAAGAAGGGTGAAAATCCTAAAATATGAGACCATTCAAAGCTCAGCCTCTCTCACTACCCATTTCTTACTTTCTCAAAATGTCCCTTAAGCACTCTCTTCTTACTGATGCTAGACATTATAGACCATCTAGTGGACAGTAGCTTAAATGTTTGGCCAATTTTTTACTTCTCTCTCAAAATGGTTCCTGATTAATAGCTGAAGTGATCAACCCCAGAGGGAACCTGAGCTTTCCAACCTGCCCAAAGCCAGTTTCCTCATTCCCATTACCCACTAGAGGACTGCAAAGATTTTTCCCTTGATTTTGAACCATCACTTGGTTTTACAGTCCACTTGCTTGTGGTTTAGAAACTGAGCATGTCAGCATTCCTTTTTACTGCCGCAGTGTAGCAGCAAATGTGTTTTGTTCTTTCCTTTCAAAACTGAAGATTGTATTTTAAAATCACTCCCTCCCCTAGGGAACCACTTGCTCCTAACTCCCTGACAGGCCATGAGGACCTCAAAATTAAGAAAGATGTCCAGAAATGTGAGTTTGTACAGAAAGGACTAGAAAACCACCCAGACATGTAACGGGTAACGGCTCAGTTACGTGCCTGGCTTCTGTCAGGAAAAATGTGTGTCTGAATTTTCAGGCTCATAATAGACATGTACAGCTAACTGACTTTTATCTTGCCTCTGTCATATTGATCTATCAGTGAATCTATAATAGAAGATGGGAGCCTAAAACAGTAAAAAGTAATAACCATCGAGATGGATAGCCTGAGCAAAAATGTAGTTTCATGGGGACACTTAGTGCAAAGAACTGTAGATTCATGTCAAGGGGGCATAAGTATCCCCTTCAAAGCCAACTGTTAAAAACACCTAGTGCACAGATGACCTGCCTTCAGAATATGATATGTTTCTGTATTGATTTTTCAGAGTTTCAAAACAACAGGAAATAGCCAAGTGAAAGTTTCTTTGCAGAACACTAAAAGTAATTTACCTTCTTCCTTTGATTTCAGCTTCAGATTTTGTTTTATGGTTCAAAGTACAAGTGCTTATTTTAAAAAATTCATTTCTAACTTATGGTAGAAAGTAGCACTGGAGACCAAGGAAGTGTGGAGCAAGAAATGAGCCACGAAATGAAACAAAACAAAACCTCCCAAATTGCATTAATGGAGTTACTGGTTAGTTATTACACGATGAAGTTTGTCTCGTAAGCACAGGCCTATCAGTGGGCAGGATTTTATCATTTTCAGAACATTCTGAATAAGATATTTGAAGAACCTATAAAATACTCTGTACAATGGCTTAGAAATTGTTTGGCTTCTGAAAATTTTTTTTTCTACATACCTTTGTATAAAAAAAATTGGTCATATTTTTTTTAAAATTGGCCTTTCAGGACAAAAGAAAAGCAGTTTACTTTTCTATACAACTTGGTACCACTTGAATCTCTTCAGTGCATAGGAAATGATAAAGATGACACAGAGCTAATAATTTATGATTTTTAACTAGACCTCTTTTTTTAAAGATCATGAACTTTATATTCACATACATTTTCTTAATACAGTATGTAGAGATGAAAGAAAACAAATTTGAGCTTATTCAGTGCCATATTTGGTATTTCTTCCAGTGTTTTCTTCACTGTTGGTTTTAGGAAGTTGTATCAGAGTTCTGGTAAGAAACAGATGACATTCTCAAAAGAAATGATTACAGAGTATTTTAACCAAGGCACAGAGGGTGGACAGGGTTAAGGGAGCTCAAGGAGAAGGAAGCAAGCATTCCTGAGGCTACCAACCACCAGCAAGTCTGCAGTGACAAGAAAAGGAAATGTTAATAGCTAATGAGGTCTGAGTCTAAAAGAATGGCCACCAGACAGGAGCTGTGGCCATTGGAAGATAAAATCATACACTGCTCACCCATAAACTAGCGGGGCCAGGGGGATCTAGGGAACCAATTCCCAAGTTGTCTTTCCTTATGTCCTCTACCTTCCAACCAAGGTTTCCCATTAGATGAACCCCACTGAAAACCACAGAAAAAAGAATCCTAGTTTTGCAATTCCTTCATATCAACTTCCTGGGATAGGGAATAAGGAATGAAAGCCCTAGAATGATCTAGAAGGGAACGATATCTCATCATAAGGGTGTATATAGTCATAATTACTTTAGATATGTGCTCTATGCTCATAGAATTGCCATTATAATTACAGTTCTTCAACTATAGCTAAAAAAAAAAAAAACAGAAAAACGTTTTGCTCTGCATGTGAAATACCTTTACCAAGTTAAATGTTTTAAGTTCAAAATAAGAACAGCTAAAAGTGTAACAGAAATTGTCAAGATCTTGAGGAATAAGAGTTAAGCAAAATTAAACAAAGCAGTAACAAAAAGATGGGAATCTGTTAACCTCTGACATCTGCTTCATAGCAAATACAATATTACAGCAACTAAAGATTCTGTGACAATATTCCCAGGAGATATGGGAATGACTAACCTCTTCCTCACCTCCTCCATTTCCCCCAACCCCTCAAACCCTTTTTAATTCAGACTGCGGAAATATATCCTGTAGTTTATAAGAATAACAATGGGAAACTGGGACTTGCTTTAAAGACATTCTATCATAAAATGTATTTTAAAATAATGCATTGTGTCCATAAAAAGAAAAAATATCAGTGTCATATGTTTGCCAGAACATGATTAAAATGTTTATGAACTCCAGACTATTTTTTCTAAATCACACCCTTGTAAGGAGGTCATTTTTTGTGAACATTTCAATCTGTTAGATATTAAATAGGGGTTAATATTTTTGGTTTGTATTTTTATTTTTTTATTCATAAATGTTTCACTGTAGCTTCTGCAATAAGATGGTTTAGGTTGGGAAATTAGAATACCACTTAAAATATACACATTTATTTATTTTCTTTAGGAAAGCAAATGCTTGGCCAGAAAACTTACATTTTATACAGAACCCAGGTCTTATGCATATTGATTGTGTACTTAAAGAAAAAGTAATGACTTCTTCCCTACATAGGAAAATTATCTATACATTATCCACCTATCTGTGAATCTAAGTTGACAATAACTCAAGTAGCTTACTTGCAGAATTTTTTCTACAAATTGCTAGTCACTGTAGAAATGTTTATAGTTCTTCAAGTCTATTAGGATGGTTGGTATTCACTTCAAATGAAATGATGAATATATGCTGCCCAAGTTTGCATTGCTTTCTTTCTTGCTTATACTCTATTTCATCAAAGACAATTTTCTAAAGCTTGACTGTTCCCCATACAGCTTTGAATGGCTTGAATTGTTCTGTTTTTTAAGTATTAATAATAGTAATTAATAGCTGAAGCCTTCTCTCAAAGTATTTTGACATTTCAGCTCTATTAGAATAGGACTATAATGTACATATACGTGTTGATTATAAAGAAAGGATATAGCTTTAGAGTGGTAAATATATATTTGAAGGACTTATTTCAACATATGACTACATACACACACACACACACACACACATACACACACACAAACACACACACATGTGCTGAGCTGGAATAGAACTGGGCTGATAAAGGATGGGATCTGATTTCACCCCTTCCTAATTATGATCTTAAACCTATCCTAACCCTTACCCCACAAACTACTCCAGCTACCACCAGGAACCCTATATTCTTTTCTACAACTTATATATTTATAATTTCCCAAATTCTCTTTATGACTACCTGCCATTACTCATTTGTTTTCTAAGTACTGTTATCCTAACTTAACTCATCATTTGCTTTTGCTAACTTGTGTCTTCTGTCAAGTTAAATCTCAGCTACATTGTCACTTTTTTCCTTGTTCTCTTTGGCTGCTTTAGAACCACCATGAGGTGACCAGTTCTGCTCTTCCACATGCTTTTGCCATAATGCTTTCCACAGGCCCATAGCAATGGATCCTGTTGACCATGGATTAAGATCTCTTTTCTCCTTTAGGTTGTCTTTCTCAGGTATTTTGGTCACAAGGATGGATGGCTGACTAACACAATAACATAAAATTGTAAGACAATGATATATCACTATTGGATGGATGATCTGTATGGACAAAGATGGGAGTCACCTAACTCGGCTCAAGGGAAGCAAGGAAGGGACCAGAGATGAGAGATACAATTTCAGGGCATAACCCCAGCAACCTACTTCCTCCAACTAAACTCTAGCTCCTATAGTTTCCACAACCTCCAACAGTTCATTTAATAATGAATATTTTGATGGATTAATTCATTGATGAGTTCAGAACCCTCATGATCCAGTTGTTTCCCCAAATCCCCACCTCGGAACATTGCTGTAGTGAGTACCAAGCCTTCAACACATGATTTTTGGAGGGACATTTCAAATCCCAGCTATCACAGTTACCCCGCTCATCTTCTCTACTGGATCAACAATTTTTGGAGGGCATAGACAGCATCTCATTGATATTTCCAGTATCTTATAATGTGTAGCACTCAGTAGAATTTCAATGAGAGTTACATGGAGGAATAGTTTTGAACTCATTTATTTATCTCTTGACTCTCAGCTTCATCAAACTTTGAGGTAATAACATTCCATAAATAATACAGAAAAATAAAACTCCAAGGGTCTCAGTAATATACCAAAGTAAACAAAGAAAGGGTGGAGGAGAAGTTGAGTCCAGGGTTGTGTAACTTCCAACACCCTACTTTTCCTCTTCTGTCACGTTCTTCTCCAGTTGAGGCTCTAGGCTTCTTGTTGCTCAAAGAAATTGGGCTAGAAAAACTGCCTTTTCCACAAAGGTGATGAAAAGGAACAAGAGTAATAAAATTTATTACACAACAAAGTAATAGAAAAGTCTAGCATCTTTACTTTTAAGGAGAAAAATATCTTCAAGGAACAGAGAATAAGTGTATCCTAAGGGATTACCCAGTCACATCTCCTTCCCCAACTCTAAACTGAATGTTTTCTTTAGATCTAGCCAACCTCCATCCAGTCACCTTAAATTGGATTCCCCTAGAATGTGTAAGAATCACAGTTGCACTCCTAGAGTTTCTATATACCAATACTGACAAGAAAAGTATATTCCTAGGAACAAATGGAAAGAGCATGAGGATCAGTAAAGCTGATCATTCTATTAGTCTGGAAAATGCTGTCAGCCTACAGTTAAAAGAGAGAACAACACAGGAAGAGTAAAGTTCAATTGCCCTGTCATTAGCCCTAATTAGCAGATTGAAAGTTGTTTGTATATAACACAAGATACCTTTTGTTTTGTTGCTGTGGTTCAGCAATTGAGATGAATAGTCCAAGTGGATAGTAGCTACTAAAATAGAAAACAATTTGGGAACTAGTACATACAATTTTAGTACTGTTTTATGGGCCAAATAATGAGTTTAGAAAAGTTCTTGCCAATTGAATAATAAGAAAGACTTTCAACAAACACAGAATGTTTATAGCAATCTAAAGGTAATAAAACCAAAGACTACCTATAGAAATGATCACAATCAGCATTTTCAAAAAGACAATTTATGAATCAATTGTTGAAAGGAGGTATTCTGTAAGCCTCAGATGAATTATTCCATATCAGTAATGGACAGTTTCACTTTTCATAGTTCTGACTGGAGACTAACACAACATTCAAACAAAGATCCTTTGGGAACCTGCAATCAAACTTTATACCTCTAAGTGGGTGCATGTCAGGAGCAAAGCCCTGCTTGGTACTAAAGCAAGAGATCCTCTTCCATATATATATATATATATATATATATCTTAAAGGATAGAAATGCACCTAGCATGCATTAAGCCCTGGAACATGCTATCCCTGGCACAGCAAAAATTTTAAAAATAAAGCAAGAATTGAAATGGAGTTTTCAGGGATAGAAGACTTTGATTGAAGGGGGGAATTTGGGACAGGGCTGTATAAAGAAGAGGAATCAAATGCAAGTGGAGGTGTGAGGTGAGCATTGAGGGTCCGGAGCTCTGTACTTCCTTTTTCATTATACAGCCATCAGTAGCCTTCACCTGAATTTCTGTCATTTTCTATCTCTTCTGACCAGTTTCCCAGCCATCTCAGATGGGCTGCCCTTGAATATCACTTTCTCTACAAAATTCCTTCTTTCTTAACAAACGTTTTGTGGTTGAATAGATGAATCCCAGATGTGAGAAGAATAGTTCACATTCATGGGGAATGAAGGCCTTGGTCATTAAAGGAAAGATACCATTCTTTTCTGGGTCTGAATGCCAAGAGAGCATTTCCTAGGCTTGAAAGGGAATTGGGCAATTGAACAAGAGCCAGAAGGAATACTTCCTGGGTCACGAAAAAAAGTTATAACCAGAAAATACCACTTGATTCCTGCTCAGGTCCACTTATTTCTTTAGCACTGACCCTCCTACTCATCCTTTCTACCGTCCTCCACCCTTTCCAGATTCTTAGTTAGACCTAGTGTTGGCACCCATGTACTGCTCTATCTGTTCCAAAAAGCCTAGCCCAAGAAAAAAGAATTAGTAGTAATATCATCTCCAATCTTTAGTAAATATTGAACAAAGAAAGAATAATGATGACCAGGAAAGGGAATGGATGCAGGGCTGGACTCACCTGTAAGTGAGTCTAGTACTCCAGGGAGAAAGTACTAGACTCTCCCCTATGGCTAGTACTAGTACTCCATATACTGCAGCCAAAATCAACTCTGTGAAGACTGAAAAAGTTTGAGCTGTGTCCTCCACTTATAAACAACTCAGCCATAGCTGGGGAATTCTCAAGAGCTTGCTGGCATCTCTATGGCCACTTGCAGCCAGCCTCGCTCAGAACATTGTTGAAAATGCTGATTTCTCACTTGCTAGCAAAGAGACCATCCTCAATGCAGTGCCCGGGGGAAAACTTCTTTACTTCTTTGTTGCAAATTTCTTGTAAAATTTAATTATGTAAAATAAGAAGAGAGTTGAGTTGAGATGTCTAAATAAAAATAAAAAAGTCTTATTACAAAAGACTTGCTCGTGTGTGTGTGTGTGTGTGTGTGTGTGTGTGTGTGTGTGTTACTGGGGATTGAAACCAGGGGCATTCTACCTCCCAAGTATACCCCAGCCCTTTTTTTTTTTTTTTTGAAACAGGGTCTCTCTAGGTGGCTGAGAGTCTCACTACATGAGATCTTCCTGTCTCGGCCTCCCAAGCACTGAGGTTACAGGTGTGGGCCAGCATGCCTGACTAAAGACATGCTTTTATTTGGCTGGTAAGCTTCACTTTGATTCCCCAATTTGACAGAAATTAGGCTTTCTCAACAAATAACCACTGCCAAGTGAGAGTAAACAGCAGATCATTTGATGTCACATCATGCCCTGGGATGAAAAGATATGATACCAGGACTCTACGTGCAGGACATCATCTTGACTGGATGTGACACACAGGCTCCTAAATTGAACTGTGGAAACTGACTAATGTTTATTCTGAGATTAAGAGGAAATGCTTTAAAAATATTGCATGACTCATTATTGTATTTCTGAAGCCCATTGTCTCTTTTATATTAATTATTTGGGGGAACTTTGTTGGAATAAGGCTTTCAAATAGATTTTAGCTATGACCAGAAGTCATAATGTCCAGACATACATTAATTCTATTCATGGAAAGAAGCAAATGAGAGTAGTCATATCCCTATAATTAGAGGTGTGAATTGGGGGTGAGCAATCTGTAATATCATAAAGGAAGGATTGGATTAGACTCGAGCTTTAGCAGAAAGTGAAAAAGTACACAATTGTGTCTATCATTGAGTTGGATTTTTTTTAATGCTTTCAGTGAATATGAGTGTCTGTGTTATCCAGACAATGACTTACTTAGACATTTCATTCACTCTTGTAAGCCCTGTCACAAATTATTTTCCCTAATTTAGAATATCCTGGACCACTATGAAACAAAACTCGGATGCTTGGAACAACAATAACAGAATGCAACATTTCGTGCTTTGTTCTCTTCCCAGACCCTGCAAACCCCCAGGAACAGGTGCTTTAGATTAGGCTGCCCAAGGCCAGCAGGGCCTGGCTTTATTATACTTTAGTAAATAACAGTCACTGTTGTCATCGGAGTTTTCCACACTTCCCGAAAATGTCACTAGCCACATGTCAGCAGGGTTCTTTGTCTAATTTCTACAGCTAAGGTGGCAAGAAGGTTATTAGAAGTAATAGCAAATTTAAAGTTTTATTAGCAGTAAACTGCAAAAGCTAATGGCGATGCCAACACTAGATAAAATCATTGTCACAGTTAATTCTGAACTCCTTATTTCAAGCTTAATAATAGGAAACTCAATGGAAAGGATATTACACGCCCCATATCACTCATGAGTGCCGCAGGCCTGAGTAACTTGTTATTTTGCTCATGAGTGAAATAAAATGCAGATTATACTGCCTGCTATCAGGGGCATTGTTTTAATTGAGGGTGTATGCATGGTGATGAGGGGGATCCAAGTAGGTTCCTGTTTTTGTAAATCTTATAGCAATGTTCTTATCATTTATATCTATGACTGGGCACATCACCCTTGTATTATGATATTTGTGTGTGTGTGTGTGTGTGTGTGTGTGTGTGTGTGTGTGTGTGTAAACTTTGCCTCAGCTCCAGAGAAATGAAAGCCAGCTGGGGGAAAAGGAAGGTAGCATTTGGTGCTTCTCACCAGTATTTCTACAAAAATGCTTCTCTAGCATTCTAGTGCCTTTGTCTCCTGCCCCTCTGTCTACAGAGGCAAACAATGGAATAATAGAATATTTGTGTTGCTCTGTTTGTCTCATTCCATGGCCATATGCCAGTACAAAAAACAAAAACAAAAACAAAAAAAAACCCCTCCACTCTGACATCCACTCCTGGCCAGGGATAAATAATACAGGATGCACTCCTTTATACTTTACATTTACTAAGAAAATAGGTGTTTCCAAGAAATCAAGATCACATGGGATTTTGTGTTCTTTTCTAAAGTAGGTTGTGCTTTCCTTTCAAACAAGTTGAAGCAGTTTCTGATCCTATGCCACAAATCATCCAGACGTGCAGCCTCCGGAGCCATGCACACATTCCAGCTTTAAGGGGAGCCTTCCATTGACTTGACAGGGACCGTGTGATTATGCAGGTTTGACTGCAGGCTGCAGTGGGTGTAAAGATGACTGTTTTTAAGCAGGTCCTATTCTCTTTGATTGAAGTTGAAATTCTAAGACTTCCACAGCTGAGATCATTTTGGCTTCTCCAAGTTTCAATATTCTCTTTGAAATATTTGTCTGATGATACACAGTATGGACAGAGCTGCCTATAGTTCAATTTTTGGTCAATTATCACTTCATGGCAATTTGGCTGTATCTAGGAGCAGAGAGTTAAAAGACTTAAGACTGCAGCAGGTTTCCCTAACAAAGGTTTTACTTAAAATAAGGATGTGAAAAAGGGTGGAGGAGAACTGTCAAATTTCTGCTTTACCTTTTAAGTTCATAAAACATATAAAATTTGAGTTCAAAACCTGGGTGCTTATGAGCAAATTCCTCATTAGCAGGTGAAATTAGCCCCCAAATTATAATTTTCATTATTTCAATAACACTGTTGGACTAGTTGTGAAATGATTTTCATTTTCAATAATTTCCTCACTGCTGTTACCCTGAATCATATTTCAGTTCGCAGGCTCTGTCCTTTAAATGGTATTTCCTTTTATCCAAAGCACCAAGCTGTGAATTTATTGAGAAATGTGTGTGTTCACAATAAGATGATGCCATTGCTAATAAGTCCCATTTGTCTCAGGAAAAATGAAACACTATATTCCTAAGTTGTAAACAAACAGTCCTGAATTCCAGACATTATTATTGCCAAGAAGGCAAAGTGCAGGGCCATGAGAATTTGTAAACGCGTGGAACTTCCTAAAATTGACATAGACACCGAAGCCCACTGTGCTCGTCTCCACTTATTTCCTATTCACACACACCATTCTTAAGTTTGACAAGGAATGCAGTATAGTGACACTTGAAATCCTTTTTTTATTAAAAGAAAAAAGAATGTCATCCAGTTAAACATGATATTAGGGTTCATCTTTTGTTTTGTAACCCCAAATTTAAAAGAATCATCTGTTCTCTTAAGAAAAAAAAAACACTTTTAATGAATTGTCATACCTAATTTTGCATGGATTCCAAGATTTCTGGCTGCTTCTATCTGGAGTCCCTTGGGATCTATAGAGATTTTTAATGGTGGTGAGAAATTGCCTTTTTCTGTGGATTATAGAATTGTCTTCTGTAATAGTCAGCTATCCACACTACTTAAGATAAAAGTTTCTTTTGCCATTTTCTTGAAATTTTTGATGGTTGGTATACACATTAAAATCTATTGCTAATCATATTAACATACATAGCCAAGATTTTGAACTTAAATGATATTTTCAGAGCAATAACTTATGTCACTTTTTTCTCATGGTTGTTTAAATATTATGCCTTTAAACTCTTTAACAACTTCATCTGAGCAAAAGCCAACATCTTTCAATCAGTTTATGAAATTTAACCGTATGGTTTGTTCAAAGCTAAGTCCACAGTGGGTCCTCACTATGCCACATGCTTTACCAGTTATTAAGTGTGTAATATGTGTGATTCTTAGTGTGTGCTTATGGTTATTTTTCTTTAAAAAAAAGACAGTTTTACATTGGAGAAATAGCAAAAAATGAAACTGCTTCAAATCTGTGTTTCAGTGGAATTTGCATTAAAGTAGGGAGATACTGTACATATACTTATTTTATCTTGGTTGATGATATGTGTTATGAAGAAAAGATAGAGTAATTGGAAGTCTTTTTGAAAATGTAACATTTGGGTAAAAGGCAGAGAAGGAAGTGAGGAAGCAAGCCATGTATTTGGAGACTGGGTAAAATATTCCAGGCAAAAGAAAAAGTGATTCCCAAAGTCACAGACAGGAGGCTGTCTGCAGTTAGCAAAGAACATCAGGGAGGCCAATGTGTCTGACACAGAACATGCAAAGAAGGGAGAATTGTAGGTGATGAGATCAGAGAGATGATGATGGTAGGGTGTTGGGTAGGAGGTGTGAGTCCCTTGAATGGCCTTTACCCTGGATCAGATGGGCAGCCACCACAGTATTCTAAGCAGAAAAGTGATATTATCTGCCTTATGGTATAGAAGGGAGCACTCAGCTACCCTGAGAATAGACTATTTGGGAGTAAATAAGAATTGAGGCAAAGAGACTAGTTAAGAATATATTAAAGTAATGAGATGAGAAATGATGGCAGCTTGTATCATCAGTGGAGGTGGAAGGAAGAAGTTAGATTCTGGATATAGTTAGCAGTTGGAGCAGACAGGATTTACGAACAAATTGGATAAAAAATGTGAGAGACAGAAAGTCAAGAATGACTTCAAATTTTAAATCTGAGCACATGGAAGAACAGAGTTGCCACTTCCTAAATGGAGAAAAGTTTGGGAGAAGTTTGGTGTAAGCAAGCAGGTCAGGAGTTAGACATCTACAAGGGCGAGTCAGTAATCCCATATAGGACTCTAGGTCAGAGGTGAATCCTCATTAGTGATATCTCTAGCTTTAGTTGTGTGTGTGTGTGTGTGTGTGTGTGTGTGTGTGTGTGTGTGTGTGTATGTGTTACTGGGGATTGAACTCAGGAGCCATCTACCTCTGAGCAACACCCACAGCCATATTTTATTTTTTATTTTGACACAGAGTTGCTGAGGGCCTCACTAAATTGCTGAGGTTGGCCTCGAACCTGCAATCTTACTGTCTCAGCCTCCCAAATACCAAGTACCATGCCCAGATAGCTTTGGGATTGCAGATTGCATGCAGAGAAAAGAAAACCCCAAATACTGAGTTGTTAGACACTCTCCATTTAGAATTCATGGAGACAAAGAGATCACAAGAAGGAGACCAAGAAGAAATGATCAGTGAAGAAAGAAAGAATCCAGAAAAGTGCTGTGCCCTAGAAGATAAGTGGGAGAAGAATTAAAGAAATGAAAGGAGATGGTAAAGACATGTATTTGTCTCTAAATAATATGTATTCATCCCCAAACAACATACCATATAATATATCAAGGAACACATTTAAATATATTTTAAAAAATTCTACTTTGGAATCCAAACTATTTGAGCAGTTGATATGATGTGAGCTTGGTTGATTCTCTTCAAAACTTGTGTTGGAGTTTAATTTACACTATGAGGTATTGAGAGAAGAAAGTGAGTCTAACATGGTGTTTAGAAGTGGGGATTTTCAGAGGTGATTAAGATTAAATGATGTCATTAAAGTGGAGCCCCATGATTGAGCACTGGTTGCTTTATGAAGAGAAAAAGAGAGAACAGAGGAGATATATATGTATGCACCCTCTTTCTTACTAGGTAATGCCTGCACCACTTCTCCACCAGAAGGAGGTCATCATCAGATGTAGACACTCAATATGGACCAGAACTATGAGCCAAAATAAACCTCTTTTTTAAAATAATT
Source organism: Graphiurus murinus (assembly GCA_004027655.1). NCBI lineage: Eukaryota > Metazoa > Chordata > Mammalia > Rodentia > Gliridae > Graphiurus > Graphiurus murinus. The sequence goes on from PVLC010009789.1 coordinate 42,560, forward strand.
TACTCAGTCTGTGGTATTATATTATTATCAACAGAAGATGGACTAAGACAGTAGTAGAATTATTAAAACACTCAAGAAATGATAGTCAAGTCTTTATTTCGCTGTATTTATTTTGTAGCCACAGAATCAGTTTATTATGATTTGGGCTTTATTTGCCATCAATAATTTCATACACCAATTTTGGAGTGTTATACAGACCCGTACAACTTGAAGTGGCACCAAATAAGAGGCCAATATTATCTAAGAAGTTGTTTTTATTTCATCTGGTTTGGGTTTCAGGGTGAATAAGGAGGCAGATAAAAGGATAAAGAAGAGGAAGATAATTTGGCAACTATATTAAATGCATAATTAGAATATAGGCTGAGCCTCTGAGCAGCCAATCTTTAAGAGGTTCCTGAGGTCTCCTGTGAGAAGCACTCAACTGAACCTCTCCCCAGTCACCCCCAAAGTCATGCTGCCTTGTTTCAGAATGAAAGTTATGTCTTCTTCCAGCTTAAAAGTCTAACTTATTATTTGTAGAGGACTTTCAGTGTCACATAGATAAAGGAGAAATAGAGCACACAGAGATTCACAGAGCTGCTCATGCTCAGCTGCTCCCTCTGTTACAACCCCTGATCCCTAAACTTTTCTTTTGCCAGAAACAACACATTTTTAACTGAAATTCTAAGTCCCAGGAAAACTCAAGGATTGCATACTATTCTATGCCCAGTACATGATACCATGCCAGGCACACTCAGAGACTTGTTGAAATAAAGAATGAGTCCCAGACTCTCTGGTTTAAAAAAAAGTCATCAAAAAATTCATGGAAGCCAGGTGTGGTGGCACAGGCTTGTAATTCCAGCATTTGGGAGGCTGAGACTAGAGAATCCGGGTTCATAGCCAGCCTCAGCTACCTAATGAGGCACTCTGCAACTTAGTGAGACCCTGTTTCAAAATCAAGAATAAAAAATAGGGCTGGGGGTATAGTTCAGAGGTAGAATGCCCCTGAGTTCAATCCTCAATACTGCAAAAAAAAAAAAAAAAAAAAAAAAAAAAAAAAAAAAAAAAAAAAAAAAAAAAAAAAAAAAAAAAAAAAAAAAAAAAAAAAAAAAAAAAAAAATTCATGGAAAAGGATGACAAAGAATGACTATCTTCCAAGTCACAACCAGAACTCTATAAAATTAAACTAAACCTGGCAAATTTAATGAGTGGATTTAAAGAGTAGATATCATATTTTTGGTAAACAGCTGAATTCATAGTACTAAGCAGAAGTGATGTTATCAGATACAAAATGAACTGCTATGTGGCACAGGCAACAGCATTATCATGGATTTTATTTTATTTTATTTTATTTTTTTTTTGCGGTACTGGGGATTGAACTCAGGGGCATTCTACCTCTGAGCTACACCCCCAGCCCTATTTTTTTTTTATTCTTTATTTTGAAACCAAGTCTCACCAAGTTGCAGAGTGCCTCACTAGGTAGCTGAGGCTGGCCGTGAACCCGGATCCTCTGGTCTCAGCCTTCCGAATGCTGGGATTACAAGCGTGCGCCACCACGCCCGGCTTATCATGGATTTTAAAGTTGGTTGCTCCAAAAAGTATCAAGTAATTTACACATGTTCTGTTGATAGTCAACTTATTCCCAGTTATCTATTTTTTTCCAATAATGGTGATTCACACTCTTGTTCATAGCCTAAATAAAAATAATAACATAAAACAAGACTTAACATCAAGGTATTTTTCTGCTACGAATAAGATGTGATAGGGTCGAAATTGCCACAAGTTGTATGGGCTCCTTTAGACAAAGTGTGTTATTAAGTCTCCACCCCTCTAAGTGATCAGGATGTGAGTTTTCCTTGCAGCTGAATGAGTTTAGGCAGAGGCGACAGAGCTCCCCAGATTGAAAGGCGACAGAGCTCCCCAGATTGAAGAGAGTCACAGGGTGAGAAGAGAGGGCACAGGGTATAAGATGGATTATACTTTGCTGAAAGTGCTCTACTCCTGGGAGGCTTTCTGCTCTCCTCTTCCTTTTCATTGCTGCCCCATGGCCAAAGCCTACAGCACACAGTGTATCAACGAGTGCAGCACTAGAGGAAGAGATGGAAGAGAACAAGAAAATTAAGAAGAAAAATGTAGATAGATGCTGATGACAGACAGATGAAAGGTAGATATATAGATGTAGATTTAGATGTAGATATGGATGGGTAATAGGTTATTCCTTCCAGGGAATACATTCTCTTGAGTACTTTCCTAGATTATATGAGTTTAGCATTATTAGCCTCATTTATAAATGAGAGCCGAGAGATGCTAAATATCTTGACATAGACACGAAAAGCCTCTATTCCATCTGGCCCAACTGTCTCCATTAAGTCACTTTCTATTACTCTCTTCCTCATTCATTCCACTCCAGCCATACTGGCCACCCTGCTGCTTCTCAGTTGTGCCAGGAAAACTTCCACAAGGTCTTTCCACTTATAGTTCCATCTGCCTGAAATGTTCTGCCACTGGAAATCCACATGCTTCTTTCTTTTTTCTTAAGTTTCTGCTCAAAAGTCAGCAGTTCCTCTCCTCTTCCTCCTCCTCCTCCTACTCCTCTTCTTCTTTTTCTTTGTGATATTGGGGATTGAACCCAGGGACATTATACCTCTAGCTACATTCCCAGCCCTATTTTTTTTTATTTCTTGCTAGGTTCCTGAGAGTCTTGCTAAATTGCTGAGACTCTCCTTGAATTTGCGGTCCTCCTATCTCAGCCTTCCAAGTACTAGGATTACAGGTGTGTGCCACCACACCTGGCTTCCTCCCTGCCTCTTTATAGTCCTATTCCTCTTTACCTGTTTCACTTTTCTTTAAAACATTTTTTTGCCATCATTTCCTACATTTCCCTCTTAACTCATTCTCCCCCCCCCCCAAAAAAAAAGAGTCTGAGAATTAAGCTTGCGTGTAAGTAATTTGATTTTGGAAATAATGCCAAATAATAAAATTGGAAGGATGGGAAGAGTGAAAGAGTAAAGAAATGAAGCTAATCTCTCAGTACACTTTTACATTAGTGAGCCATGTGGGATTTTAAGGCTCAATAGGATTAGGGATCCCTCTGACCTTGTATAATATATTTCAGAATCATCTACCTGAGTCACTGGCTTCTGTCTCCCATTCTTGAAGACTACTTCCATGCTGTGGTTGGTTCAGGCGTAGCATGGCTGAACATGTTCCCAGAGGATTTCTGCACAGTGTAGCCTTATGGAAGAAGTCAGGGCAAGGTGTTAGCTGGTCACCGCTAGTAGCGGTAACAATGCCTGGAATAAAAAGGTCAGCTCAAAGTCCCATATGAGGTAGGACATCAGAGTGCTCACCTTTTGCATCATTGAGACCTTCCACAGAGCATTCACAATAGTGGCTAGTCACCAGCAGCAATTTCTGCAATAGGCTCAGTCTAGAAAAGTTAGTTAAAAAAAAAAAAAGCTACATAGAGTCTTTGCTGTTGCAACTCATCTCCAGGCCATAATCAACATTATCTTTTCCTCCACCACACCCACTTGATGTCGCACACCATCTTACATGCCACACCAATTTGTCTAAATTCACTTGTGCGGTGAGATGACAGATCTGGTCTCCAAGGATTTAGAGCCTATATTTACTACCCCAGGTCCAGGTCTGACTATTGTCTTCAAAATGGTGTATTTCCTGCTATCATGAGGAAAGCCCAGGGAAGCTACTGGGTCCTAAACATGTTCTCCAGTGACACCACCATGCTGCAGCAGCTGTAGCTCCTTATGGCAATCAGGTTCGGTTGTTCCCACCAACTCAATGACCTCCTTCTCTGCAAAAGGCCAAGAGCAGTAGGTGTGAAACAAGATATATTCTAGTGAAGAGCATCCCTGCCCCAATTGTAACCCAAATCTGTAATCCAGCAGAGTTTAACTGGAGGGGGGAGAAGGACAAACCTCATATGAGAGTCAGTCTAAGAGACAACGCTGGGGCCAAACTTCTACTCCTGAGTCCTGAGCTGGGTATTATGGTATTGGGTGTCACAGCTTCATATACTGGCCATGAATGTGGTTTATATACATATTCAGGAGAGCGTTCCAACCCTGAGTGTAGTCCTGAAACTGAAAACTTAGAAGTTTAATATGCTCTCCATCATTCTTCAAAGCAGCCATGCTGCCGAAGAGTAAAAATTATACATTTTTACCACTGTTTTTCCAAGAAATGGATTAGTACTTGGCACATATTAGGCACGCAATACACATCTCTGAATAAATGAATTAGTGAATGAATCAATGAATCAACCAGTCAATACGGCAATCAACCAGTCTCTTTACATTATTTGAAAGTATTTAAAATCCCAAAACAAAGAGATTGAGATTCATTACAAGCTACTACCTGACATGATTAAAGTTTGAGAAATGATCTCGTACATAGCAAACGTAAAATTACAAAAATAAAATTACAAAAATTGAACAATTCTCACTTTCATAACATATGTAGAATTAATCTAGTGTACAAACCATATTTATTTACCTTAGTATAGTAACAAATCACAAACTTCGCAATATAGAGGCACAAATTCACTTTTCCTAAACGCTAATGAATTTCATGTATAAAAAATCTCGTTAAAAAGTATTATGTACAATAATAAATTGTCAAAGCCCTACTCTGCCAGATTAAATGTATGATAAAATATTTAAAATGGCATTTATTGCATCAATTTTTTAAATAAAGCTAGAGAAAGCTGTTAATATAACTTAATAGTCCAAAACCTTGTTCTTTTCTAACATATTTCTCCCATAATATATTTGGCCTACTACTGCTAAAATATCAGAAAATAATGCCTACAGGACTAAAATGAAGTTTTGCTGAATTAAGGGGAAAGTTGTAAATGTGTAATATTTTATATGCATTTCAATTGAGTGCTTGATATATCCTGTTGGGTTTCCTGCCAGAGGGATTTCAAAGGCTTGGGAAAATAAAGTCAGTATAATTTCATTTTTGAGAGGAGTCACTTTATTATTAATCATAGGACAGTTATTGAGTTCTGACAGCTCTAAGTGCTGGAAAATCAGAAAAAGTCAATTTTTTGTTCCAATTATGAACTGTACATTGGTGATGAGGAGAAATAGATTCCATTTACTGAGCCTATTATTAGTGCTTCATTTTAGCCACAATGTTGACATGTATTGGTCTGTGAACATATTTCACCATCTTCCAAATTCCACTATGGGATAGAAAAAAAAATTTTTTAATGAAATCTTAGATTCCTGGAAGAGAAAGATCTATGAATTACACATAAATGAAAAAAAATTGGCCATCATAAGACATACCTATTACAAATACAAGAAATTGCCAGATCTTGTTTTATTTCTTTTCTACTTTCTCCAGGTTCAAAAGGAAATGATTCTATTCAAATGAGCAATATGGACAATTCAAGAGGTAGCAGGAGACCCCTTGGCTTCTGTCCTGCTAGCCTCTCGCCTTCAAAACCAGTTATCTACCTTGAGTAGCACCTTCCCAATTAATGAAGCATCAGTGCAATTTCCAAAAGGTGACTTCAGTTTGAGTGTCTATTGAGTTCATTACTGAAAAAAACAAAAATAACTTATAACAATAGTAATCACAATAATTAAGTAACAATTTTAGGGGATACTGGAGATTGAATTCAGGGACATTCTACCTCCAAGCTATACCCCTCCACCTTATTTATTTGTTTATTTATTTATTTATTTTTAAATTTTAAAACAGGGTCTCTATAAGTTGTTGAATGTCTCACTAAGTTCCTAGGCTGGTCTTGAACCTGGGACCTCAGAACTTGCAATCATCCCGTCTTGACCTCCCAAGTACTGAAATTGAAGGCAAGTGCCACACATCAGTGGTTAATCAATAATTGAAGGCATTAGCATCCCCTTTTGGAAATTGGAAATTAGTAACAAACCTTGGTGCTTTGTCTTAACTCAGGACCACACTAATATCATGAAAACAACAAGAATCAATCTTTCTTAGATCTTGTAAGATGCTATTTTTATTCAATACACCCAATTGAAAGTTAGTCATGTTTTCAATCCAGGCTAATCCAAAACAATCAATTAATGGAAATAGGAAACTAGGAAAAATAGGGGATTTTGATGTTCAGCACATGCATTAAGCTCAGTTACATTTTTTGCATGATTATAGTAACTTTGCTCAGAAGTGTCCCAAAGTATGCTATTGGTTCAAATAACTCAAAATTGTTTTCAAGTTATGAAAGATAACTCCCATTTTCTTATTTCTCTCTTTGGTTTCTAATGAACATGCATTTCTAACTTGACTCGTTAAGAAATGTCTGTGTTTTAAAAAGTTCGTGCTCACTCCAGAAATGGTGATATGAAAATCTCTGAGAAGGATATCACTATAAAGTTAATAATTCATCTTTACTCATCAGCTGTCTTCAACTTGTGCAAGTTCTAAAGGATTCTTTTGTTAGTGCCACAGGGTACGTGATGTAAAATTTGTAGAATCAGCCCTAGCAGAATAAGTTTGAATTCTGGAAGCTCCTGGGTCTCCTTTGCTTCAAACATTATACGCTCCGGAATCTTTACATTTTCAAATGACAGGGAAAAAAAAAAAAAGAAGAAGAAGAAGAAGAAAGAAAAGAAAAAGAAAATCATTCTGAGGTTTACCGCAGCTTTTCTCTCTAAGGGTTTCTTGCAAAGAATTCACATGTTGCAGTTACACCTCAAATTAGAGATTTAAGTTTCCCTGCCTGGTCAATTAGAAGACCCTTGGCCTTACCAGAGGATACACACTCTTGACTTTGCAAAGGTCCCAGTCAACAGCTTGGAGAAGCTCGGCTTTTTTTTTTCAGCTGGGGCTTTTTCTCCTTTGGCGTGATCCAGGACCACTGCTGGTTTTCATTCAGGTGACATTTTGGGGCTGGAAACATAATGTGTCAGAAGATAGCTGCAGCTTCCTACTGTGTTAGTTATTGTTTCCTGTGTCAGGAGGTGAGTGAGCACAAACATTTTCCAATTGCTCTGATTTTCAGACAGGTTTAGATCTACTGAGCCATCACTGATGTGCACGCCTATACCATTTAGATACACTTGATAGAGATTTCAGAGGCGATTTCTGAGTTCAGTCCTATACAAATACAGGTACTATCATTTATCCTTTTTTTTTTTTTTCCTGGAAGAGGCATAGATTTCATGTCCTCTCCTTGGCTTACCCCTGCTCAGTGTAAAAGAAAAAGATGGGGTACTTCTAAAAACACTTTTCATTTGGGTTCAAAAACAGCAGCTTACCTTTCCACTGCAGGCAAAATATTATCATGATCAACAGACTCTGTCCCTTGGGATTCAGTCCTGCAGTCCTTTCCTGGGTAAAATTCCCATCAGAATCAGAATTAAGTCCTTAGTGAAAACTTAAATTACATTATAATATTCATTATAATATCATAAGTTCCAGCAAGGCTTTGCCAAAGGCATTGAATGATTTATGATAAACTTGAAAACCTCAGTCTCCTCTTCCCAGGGTGTCTTCAATTATTTCTTTGACGAATTCTACACTTGATTCCTGTTGAACTGAAGTAATAAGGGGTTTAGGGCCTTTATATTCTTCCTCAAACTTTTTCTTTTTAACTTAGAATATCTGCAAGTAAAATATCATTGATTGGATCTCTTTAAATGTGCCTCTTATAAAATTATGGTTAAATATTATCTTACTTCTACAGAATTTGTATGACTTGTAAATGTAAATTCTCTATAATATCATCTTAGTTATAAAAATTCTATCATTAAAAATTGCTCAAATTCACTTTCCTTCAGCCTGAACAGTTAGTTCAGTTAGAAAATAAGACTTGATGAAATTCCATATTGGCCTCAATTTGATCCCCTGGCCACTTAGCATACAAATGCAGGCCACTGGCCTTCATAAGAATTGAATGAGTAGGTAAAGATTGATTGCAGAATTTAAGTTTGATTTGTCTCCTTATAGGGAGAAACTGAGTCCTGGGAAAACTGAGGGATCTATCCAAGGTCACACCTTTCATCTAGGGCAGTGTGGGTCATACTTTCTATTAGGAGCTGTGGAGTTAAAAACTCGAGAAACAAGCCGGCCATGGTGGCACACATTTGTAATCCCAGCATTTGGGATGCTGAGACCGGAGAATCCAGGTTCGTGGCCAGCCTCAGCTACCTAGTGAGGCACTCTGCAACTTAGTGACACCCAGTTTCAAAATAAAGAATAAAAAATAGGGCTGGGGGTGTAGCTCGGAGGTAGAATGCCCCTGAGTTCAATCCCCAGTACTGCAAAAAAAAAAAAAAAAAAAAAAAAAAAACTACTTAGTAACTATACCTCATACACCTCAAGGTGCACACTTCTTAGCAATGCCAGGATGTCACTGAGCTTCATATCCTTAACTAGAAAATGCAGATATCTACCTTCTAAGATGTTCAAGAAAATGAAAAGATATATACAAATATACCTGGCTCAAAGTAGACAGTGATTAGTATTTTTATGCAACTAATTCAATATCATCTTTCAGTCCCTCTTGGTTCACTTTGTGCTGCCAAAACAGAATACCAGAGGCTGAGTAATTTAATAAGAAATGTGTTTCTTGCATTCTGGAGGCCGGAAAATTGAATGTCAAGTTGCTGGTATCTGTCGAGGGCCTTTTTGCTGTACCATCCTATGGAAACAGGCAAGAGGATGAGAAAGAGAGAGAGAGAGAGAGAGAGAGAGAGAGAGAGAGAGAGAGAGAGAGAGAGAGAGAGAGAGAGAAGAGGACTGAACACTCCCTGTGTAGTAACACAAACCCACTTCTGGGATATTGAACACAGTAACCGCAATTACTCATCCCTGGGGGTGAAGCCCTCATGACCTTATTGCCTCTCATTAGGCCCCACCTGCCCACACTGGTGCATAGGGATAATTTACAACATATGCTTTTGGGGGACACATTCAAACCATAACATTGTCCTTTTCTCTCTGACTTATCCTCATATAGCTTACTAAGTATCTCCCTCTAAAGCACAGGTCATATAAAGATTGTATGTATGTGTGTGTGTGTGTGTGTGTGTGTGTGCATGTGTGACTCAAGATTAACCACTTGCTTCTTGCTAGGCAAGAGCTCTACCACTGAGCTATCTACCACCCCAGACCCTGTGCACTTTCATTTCTCTTTAAAAGAAAGACAGAATTTGAACATGTTTGGAACCTCAGAAGCTTGATTACCCTGCGTTCTCCCAAGAATGATCCTTGAGAGTTTCTTTGGGGAGTTTAGCAGTGGAGCACAGCTTCTCACATACCTTCAACTGAAGAAAGGCCTTTTATCAGGAAAGGTTATTCTCTGCCTAAAAAGAAGACAGGCCAGATTTTCTATTATAATTAAAAGTGTGGTCCAAAAAGAGCTTTTATCTAAGAAAGAACAGGCTCTGTAAGGTGAAGCTAAGGATTATGAAGTTTCTAGATTTTAAAACTATATTTTCCCTTTCCTTCCAAATTCATCTCCTTTCTACTTAATATTATATTTCTTCTATCCTACCTCAGTTTCAACCTCCTTCCTATACTTGGGCTCCTTTCAAACCTACTTAAATTGTTTTCCATTCTATAGACATATCTCTATATAACCAAAGTGTCACCATGCCCATAGGGGCTTTATTCTTCCAATCAAATGCAGCATGTTCAGCAGAGGTAGGGGAGAAGTAGAACCAGTATCTACTGCACAATGCTCTGCAAAGTTCTGTGCTGTACACTTCAAATGTTATTTCATTAGCTCTTTTCTTAAGGTGTGTATTATACCCTTCTTTGCACTGTGATCATTTTTGTACTAATATCATTTTGTCTCTTAGATTGTTGTTCATTAGGGCAAGAATTATGTCTTAACCTTTAACACAGTTCCCATACAAGTAGAAGAAATGAGGAAAAACACCAATTGAATATCTTAAAATATAATAGGAAAAATATCCAGAATAAGGAGTTGAAGGGCATTTGAAACAACTTGGAAAATCATAACAGTTTATTTGAGGTAATGGATTTTCTTTCGCTCATCTTAAATCATCACTGGGATTATGTTTTTTGTTTTTTTTTTTTTTTTTTAGTAAAATAGGGCTGATGTATAAAATGTCATATGGCATGTGGCAATTCGAGTTTCTTTCTTCTTCCCCAGTCCCAATTACTTGCGTGAAAAAAGTAAGGAAAAAGAGATAAAGATCACCAACCATGATTGAGAAACACACCAAATTACCTATATCATAATCCTAAAATGATGGAAAAAATTCAAAAACAAAAAAAAGATGTTTTTCTAAGTGTATTTATTTGGATGTAGTGTAAGAATCTGCCAACAAATTTCAGAAAATGGGAGATATGGTGAGTTGAAAAGATGAGTTTACTGAAAGAATTTAACTGGGTATCAACTCATGTTTTTCTATGGTCACAAATTCACAAACTGCCACTTGCATAAAACTTACATGCATGTATATACTGCTGTCTATGTCAAAAATTAAACACAAATGTTATTATATAAGTAAATATATCTGAAAAAAAGCCATAAAATATGTCTT